>APFE030141166.1:12693-51319 GCA_000404065.3 Pinus taeda | reverse complement strand
TCTGCACTTTCATGTTTTGTTGTTCCTTTTCGAAATGGAACAACACTTCTGCACTTTCACGTTTTGCTGTTCCTTTTCGAATGGAACAACACTTCTGCACTTTCATGTTTTGTTGTTCCTTTTCGAAATGGAACAACACTTCTGCACTTTCACGTTTTGCTGTTCCTTTTCGAAAGGAACAACACTTGGACACTTTTCATTATTACTGTTCATTTTCCAAAGCAAAGGCACTTGCATTTTTGCTGTTCTTTTTCCAAAGGAACGACACTTGCATTTTTTTTGTTCCTTTTCCAAAGGAACGAAACTTTTCATTTCTGGTGTTCCTTTTCCAAAGGAACGACACTTTTCATTTTTGCTGTTCCTTTTCCAAAGGAACGACACTTTTCATTTTTGTTTTTCCTTTTCCAAAGGAATGACACTTGTGTTTTTGCTGTTCCTTTTCCAAAGGAATGACACTTGCATTTTTGCTGTTCCTTTTCCAAAGGAATGACACTTTTTATTTTTGTGGTTCATTTTCCAAAGGAACGACACTTGCATTTTTGCTGTTCTTTTTCTAAAGGAATGACACTTTTAGTTTTTGCTGTTCCTTTTTCCAAAGGAACGAAATTTGCATTTTCACACTTTTTTGTGTGTATTTTTGCTTTTTGGTGTGCATTTCCTTGATTGTTCCCTATAAGGAACAACACTTTTTTAAGTGCTTTTGCTGTTCTTTTTCCAAAGGAACGGAATTTGCGTTTTCACACTTTTTCATGTGCATTTTTATTTTTTGGTGTGCATTTCCTTTGTTGTTCCCTACAAAGAACAACACTTTTTTTGAGTGTTTTTGTTGTTCCTTCAAATGAGCAACACTTTGGGAGTATTTTCGAGAGCAACCCTTTCTTCCTCTTATGGGATTAATCCTAGTTCATCTCAACCACATTTTACTGATTCCCTTTCATGGCATAAAGTACACTACTTTTATGAGGACAAGAATTATGGATTCTTTTGAATCAAGTTCATATCATTCACGTTATGATATTTAACGTGATAGCTCCTTGATGATAATTTATTTTCAAAAGGGACACAATTATTTATATACTACCTTATTGCATTGTATCTGTTGAACATGATGTTGATTGATCACCTTAATACCATGCTAGTTCCACCCTTCCTGTTTATAATCTTCTCTGTCTGTAATAAATAAGATTATGGGTATATTTTTTTCTATTGACATGTTCAACTTCTTCCACCATCCCTACTCTTAAAGAGTACTGAGCCTCCCTTTTTTTATCATAAAAATGTGTAATAACAACAAAATTTTGTTCAAATATGGAGGATAGGGGTCTCATTACGATTCGGCCTACCATGTTCATAAGGCTGTAACAAAGTGACATTCCCATTATGGCCACCACACTAGGGTTATGATCCACTGGATAGCCAAATTATCCGTGGAACAAGAGGTCTCATCACCAACCTGCCTGATCACTTTTGCTACATCCCAGTGAATGGCAGTGTGATAATCTAGTTACCACGCTAGCACACTGGTCTCTTCTGTAAGAACAACACTGAAACTCTCTAGTTATAAATTGAGGATTCTTGCTCATATGGGTTAAAAATAAACCCTGCCGAGGCTACAGATGCCTGCTAGCAGCAGAGGCTCTGCTTATTGTATTGAAGTTATATCTTATCGTCAATTATTATTGTAATACCCTTTTATTATTTTTTCTTTTTATTAGAGAAGTTATTTCCTTACTTGTTTTTTCCTTGTTTTGAACCTTTATGCATGAGAAATTGTTCTATGATCAATCACATCATTTTTAGTTAGAATACCATCAGTAAAGCATCTTTTTGGCATACTATTTTTCTTTTTCTCTTTTTTTCATAACTTATCATCAATCCAAAGTGTCCTATATTTTATTCATAGCTATCTTTATACACTATTCTCTCATTATAACCATAACTCTTGTCATCCTGTTATTGATCTGTGTACTCTACTGCTGTATTGTTCATTCCCTTGCCTTGCCATCAGCACAACACCTTTCATATGTTATATGGTTATGGAATCCCTTTTCCAATTGGAGGGGAGAATGTATGCATTATGGGATAGCATGCGATATGATTACTACACTCTGCCATAACTTGTTGATTTCATAAAATATTAGTATTGCATGTATACAAAAGCTTTTCTGATTGGAATTTTTGCATGCATTTTATCTGTTGCTGATCAAAACTAACATTGTGGATTCAAGAACATTATATGAAAAATAGTGCTTTGTTTACGAAAGAACAACAAGTATGGGGTAGTACTCTATTCGCAACATGACCACACTATTGCAACTAACAGAAGAGGTTTGAGCAACTCACGAACACGAACAATTCTTCAGACATTATGTGCTTACCTGGATTCCACCTTTTACATCACTTTCAACACCAACTTTTCCTACATCAGCTTCAACAACTGCCAGTACATATATGTCATTCCACATTTTTCTTTTTGGAGGTAAAACTTGAGGTAAAATAGCATAGTTTTCTGATTTATTACGAATTTAGGATAATTTAATGAAAATCCATTGAGCATTCTTTATCATCCTTCAGTCCACATCTTTACCACTTCCCATTTTTTTCAACAGCATATCATCTTGGGGGAGTGCTACTTTCGTTCATTTCTTTTTTATAACCATGTAATTCATAGTCTTTATCATCCATTGCTATTCTTATTCATTCTCAACACCTCCCTTATTCCATGTTGTTTTACACCAAGCATAGAATTCAACATATGGTAGAAACCACGACAATTTGTTTTCTAGCATCGCATGAGGCCATTCTAATTTTTCAGAGAGGGGGAGGAATTGCTATGCATGATGGATGTTTTTTTTTGCTTTCCTTCTCATTTAAGGCATACAATTTCAGTGCAGAAATCGATTTCCCTAATACTTTTAAAACTATGAACTCACTTGTTGTGATTTCTGAGTAAGATAGATGTATCATTAAAATACACAAACCTAGATAATTTCAAGATAATTTGGTTCATAAAATTTCAGAAATCATGCACTCTTAACTACAACCATTTTGTTTATATCTCATGATCCGTGCATCAAAATGATCTGATTTTTAGATCATAAAGGCATTCATATATTACAAATCTACTTGCAACATTTCAACAAAAACTGGTTTTTAGTTTTTGGGAAAATCGTTAATGAAGGTTGTTGTCACTTATAATATATTTTCCTGCAACTTCATTGTTATGCCTTCATCAAGATTGCTAAAACTGAATATTCATTAAGTGAGGAAGAATTCATTTGTTCTATGAGATGAGATGCACAAATTTATTATTGCTTGTTTAACACATGGGTTTTGTCTTTGGATTGCATGAGGACATGCAACATATTCAGTTTTTGTTGCATGAGGACATACAATATATTCGGTGTGGGGGTATGTATGGCCGTTAATATGCCATTATTATTATCACTTGTGAATGCTTATTCCACCCATTTATACCATTCTTCAACACGTCATTTGTCATAATTTATCATAAAATTCTATTTTACAATGATTTATGATCTTATGTAAAAATATTATTTCTTCTCCTTTATTTCTAATAAATTGATGATTATGAATGATTTTATTAATGATAGTTTCAATAAATTAGTTGTAACATTATTTACCATTTTTAACCTCCAAGATAATTTCTAGATTGAAGATTTGACCATTAAAGGTGCCAACTCATAAATTCGTTGGAATAAGAAGTGACAGTTTTGCGGTTGTGATTCTGAGCAAATGAAGAAGAATTTGGAAAATAGGGAACATGGGTTTTGTCCAGAACGGACCCAATTAACTTTGAAGAAGTGCGGTTTGCCCAAATTCAACTTGTATTGAGAGAGACGTAGGCTTATTTGAGTATGATTTTCTCAGATTTGTTGTTGCGGTCGTCCTCCAAATCTCAGCTGCAAAGCCAAATTCGTCTTGCTCTTGTTGAGAGATGGATGGAAATATATCTTCTTGTTGATCAATTAGTTGGAAACCATCCAATTTTGTAATAGAATCATGTTGTAATTATCTCTATTATGACTGCTCTCTGATCTCTCTCTATCTAAATGAAAACAGAGATCAAAGATGGGCATGGCTAAGAGAATGGAGAATTAAGGATTTAGAATTAGAGATTTAGAATTAAGAATTCATGATAGGATAGGAAGAAGAAAGGATTGTTTCATGTTGTAAGTCTCAAAGCTTCAGTTGTTCTAATGATTTCACCATTTAATGATTAATACCTGATTTGGGAGTTCCTATTCATTCTTCTCATCTAAAGTAGCCCAGCAACATCCGCTGGTGGCTAAGGGCCCAACCTTTGGTGGAGTACGTTGCTGCTACTGTATATTATATTTCTGGTTTATGCGTGGTTTTTTTAATCGACGTTATTTGGTAATCTGATGTGTTTTGTAGTTTACATCACATGCGCTATTATGTTTAATTTATTAAGGTTTCTAAAGACAGAACTATTGTATTGACTTTGCAACGTATCACTGTTCTTTTAAGTGTTGATATAATAATGTCAGTCTTTACAGAATATTGTTGTTGCTTAATTACAGAGCCTCTGTGTTGTGCACTTATTCATTGAAATTACAGAATTCATCTTAGGAATTATGTTCTTTGCGATTGTTGGATCTATAAACAATGTTGTTCTATTTTGAAATGCAGACGTACTCTTTCCAACTAAGATTGATAACTAGATTAGATTACTATTAAGGTGTACCGTGTGTATATATGGTTTTCAAGCGTTGTTCTATAATTCATCATTAATCAGTGTTGTTCCATTTTGGTGTGTTGTTCAATCCATCCTTAAGAGTGAAGGATTGCCATTTGATTTCCGCAGGTTATGATTGATTGCATTTGATTTTGTTGACTAAGGTGTTGATGTTTCTTAAATTTAATTGCCATTACAGTTCCCGATTTGCTATTCCATTTCTTAGTTGTTGTTCCATTTCATATTTGATGTTCCGTTTCTTAGTTGCTGCTCCATTTCACATTTGTTGTTCCATTCTCTGTTATTTACGTTATTGATTGCTTTGGTGTGCAGAACGATATGAAACTATAGTGGGCATTGGCATTTACTGTCTAGTCCCCAGATTGATGATCTGTTCCTTGATTACTTTTGGTTACATTAGTTTCCAAAGGGATGAGTTATTGTTACTGGACCCTTGACTGATACATTGCTTATTTTTCCAAACGAATGATTTAGGCTTCAAGGTCTTTTTCTATAAGTAGATCTCATTTTGAGCATTCGTTTACTCCCGTATTTTGAGCACTGTACTACATCTTTCATAACATTATTCTTGAGAAAATAGCCACCTTAGACTAAGTACACTCTTGGAATAAAAAGTCCTCCCTAGGTTGACAATTAATGTGAAGGTAATTAGGAGTTAAAAGGACACCTTTTTATCGCTCGACACTGTGGTCAGAACAATACCTAACAGGGGAAGACTAAGGTGGAGGGAGTTGTTGCTGAGGTAGAATTCTAGTGAAGGAATCAAAATCCGTTTTGCAGTTTCATAGATGATCGAAGAGGGAAACATTGATGGTTGGCAGAAGGATTTCCAGGAGGAAAGTCGGGACTCAAAGGGAGTGCATAGAGAACTTCTAGATGGGAAGTAGAGAGACTCAGAGGATTCAAACCGAGAACTTCCATAGGGGAAGTAGAGAGACTCGGAGGATTCAAACTAGAAACTTCCAGAGGGGAAGTAGAGAGACTCAAGGGAATCAAAACGAGAACTCCTAGATGGGAAGTAAAGAGACTCAACAGGAGTCAAACTGATAACTTTTAGGCAGGAAGTAGAGCAACTCAGAGGAATTGACATAAAAAAGCATAATCATGGCCCTGAATGGGTTGAGGGATTAGGATAGGCTAGACGGAGTGTCAAACTTTCTGGTCTAGAAAGCCAGGATCCTGTCCATTCTATAAAGATATCGCATCAAGGACTTTGTCTTAAGAGTAATGTGTATCCTAATTGACCCATTAGCTAATGAAAGGTACAAGGAGGCACTATGCAAGGAAAAATGCATCATCGTTGATGAGGTCAAGGATCATGTGGTTAACATCAAAGGAAATGTGGGATACGTTGAAGACGTTGTACCAGCATACTTCCATACAGAGGAAGATGCTACTTGAGAATCATCTACGATCATACCAAATGCATAAGGGAGAGAAAATATATCTCTTCCTCGATCAATTGAGGGAGATCCAAGACCAACTGGCTTCCATAAGGGCTACACTAGATTAGGAGCTGGTGGCAAGAACCACACTAAACACAGTCTCCGAGGAGTGGGAGATATTTGTCTAGAGCATACTAGGTAGGGCGAATCTTCCAAATTGGGAAGAATTGTGGGTGTCTCTTTGTCAAGAAGAGATCATACAGGTGACCAAGACAAGAAGTAGCAGCAAAGGAGTCCAGATCAAGAAGGAAGAGGAAGAGGATGCAACTCTAGCAGCTACTGGAAAGCAGAAGAAGAGGGAAAAGAAGGACCTCTCCAAGGTTGAGTGCTTCCATTATGGGGAACTGGGTCATTATCTAAAAAAATGTCTGAGGAAGAAGAAAATGGGAGAGGCTTCTGACTCTAAGGAAATGCCAATGATAGCGAATAAAGAAGTTGAGGAGGATGCTGATTATGCCATGAGTGCTCATGTGCCACTAGAGAAGAAGTTGGGAGACATCGAGTTGTAGTGAGGAGGAATATAGACAATGAGGGGCAAGATCCTTGAAGTACCCAACCTCTTGGATTATACCTTGCTACAGGAGCCCCGAAGAGAGAATCGTAGGACTAGTGAATGTCGATAGTTACGGATGCAGATAAGGTGGTAGAAAGTGATTCAGTGCAGGAGTCCCCATGCAGCATGAGGCTAGTAGGATGCAATAGTGCAAGAGACATGTGAGTGTTGCAACTGTTCAAGATGGCACAGACAGTTTTGCAATGGTGGAAGATGTAGGGAGTTGTTGTAGTAGCGTAGAGGTCACTAGAGGGAACTTCAGCATCAAGAGTGTTTCTATCCAAACAGGGATGTCAGAAGTTGGGAGGATCATTTACTTACTTCTCTGTCACTGAGTTGAAGTGCAGTAGCAGTATGCAGTAGCACGATCCAACATGATGAGAGGAGGACACAATGCAAATGTAGTGTTGGGAGGAAGGACCAATAGTAGCACGGATGCAGAGGGCACTGTCGTACAAATGCAATAGTGGTAGGGCCGGATGTTGGGCGGGGAGGCCTAGCATTAGCACAGGTACCAGTGCCAGATAATCAGAGTAATGCTCAGTTAAGAGTATTAATAGAGCACAATCCTCGCTAAGAGGGAGCGATGATATGGGTTAGCATCGAATGTGATATATCCATGAAAATTGGCAGATAGGCTAAAGAAAATGAGATCTCAAAGACCCAAAAATGGTTTCGACAGATTGTACCCAGTTTGGGAGATATTAAAATAATTAATATTTTTAATGGAGTTCTTAAGTGTAAACTTCAGAAAAATAAAATATTAATGGGCATTAATATAAACCTAGGTTATAAAGTTCCAAAAGTCATGGATCAAGCCAAATCTAACATAATTCATTGATTAGATATTTAATCTCGATAGTTGAAGGAGCAACCAGAAAAGTATAATAGGAGGCTTGACAGTCAATTGGAGAACACACTAGAGTGATCGGTTGTTCACTTTGCTAGAGTAGGATTACTAAGAAAAAGTGAATTAGTGATCAGCAACGAGGGATAGTGAGTATGAGGTAGAGTGGCAAAGACAATGCTGGGAGACCAGCACAAAAGCGGAGAGAGCCAAAGTAGTAGTTAGTCTAGGCTATGCAGAGCCCAACAAAGGTAGTGCAGAGCTCAGAGAGACTGTGTCATCCACAAAGAGGGAAAAGGGAGTGATGCAGAGGCTCCCATAGGTTGTGCAGTGTCTCACAGGGCTGATGCAGAGAGTCTTGGGGCTAATGCAGAGGCCAAAAGGGCCAACTCTGAGCTTCAATTGTGCCGGAGAGGGTTTCCTGGGACAGGTTTTCTGAATATTTGTTTCCAGATATAGAGGTATTACTGTAATATATTTTTCTCAATCGAGTGAGTTGGTTTAGGCACTTAGTTGTACTTAGATAAACTGCATAATAATATAACCCTCTGAATAACTGCACCAGTTTTCCCTCATTAAGTTTTTCTGGGGACATTTGTCCAAAAATAATAGTGTCACTTGTATGGTTTTTTTATTTCAGTTGATGACCTATAAATGTTGATACTGTACTTGTGTTTATTTTCAACATTTACATGGTAAATACCTTGTTAAGTAATTAAACAAGTGGGTGAGATAAACAAGATAGTATAGGAATAATTTCTAATAGGTTAGATTTAAAAATTCCAATAACTGGAAGTGCTTGAAACCAACTCAGCTACAAAGGTATAACCATGTGGCAATAAGGGCTCAATAAACTTAGGATAAATGCTAGACGGGATGTTTCCTGTATAAGGGAAACCTTTTAGAGGGAACTCATATGCCTGCTCCTCACCGACTTGAGGAGTGTGAGCAGCAAAAACTTCTGACTGAGTCAGAGAGGAGACTGGAATTTCGCCTTTTGACTCCATGGAAAACAGTCGGCGACAAGCCGAGGATGAATGAGGAGACAACTCCAATGGAACACCAGGTTGATCATACAGACTATAAGAATGTTGCGGAGATACCATAAAAGGGTTTGTAACTAGTCGTTGTGTACTATCAAAGGTTTGTGGACTCTCAGGAGTTTGGATAGGATTATCAGGGGATTCCTAGCTAGATTTGTAATGTCACTCAATACTAGTGGAGGCGGATGAGAAGACAAAGGTTGAATTCTCAGAACAATTAGAAGTTCAAAACATTGATCCTCAAGTGATTGCGGAAGTTTAGGGAAAGTTTTTTTGATGAACTTCTAGATGGAGGAGCGGAAGAGGAACGAGCCAAACCTGATGGTTAATCCACGATGAATTTGTCTCAAAAAAAAGAAAAGAGATATTAATTTCAAGGCTTTAAAAAAATATTAGGGATATATTGACGATGTGGCTTGGAATAAGACTATCAAGAATGTGATGTGACAATGTAAAAACAAAATATAATATGCTAAAATAGATTGATGCCTTTTCATGTTTTAAGAGTCGAGAAAATGGAAAAGATGATTTTAGTCTCTTTTGGTTTGAACAAGCACGAAAGGAAAAGTGCTCGATGATATTTTAAATTTAAGGAGTTAAAAATACCAAAATGATTGCTCAAGATAATCTAGGCAAAAGGGATTACGAGGTAACCGTGAGCTAGAGAATACCTCCCGGCGAACCGAGAAGTACGGGTAGGAAATCTCCCTGGATGTTTTGTTTGGTGTATCATGTTTACAAGGTGATAGACTTGGATTCCCATGGATAAAGGATTGCAAACCTAGGGGGGTCTCCCTTTATATACATGACGGTATGAGGAGCACAAGTCTGTACTAGCGTTGTTTAATGCCGAAGCAAATGACATCTGCCACGTTTAAATACGCTTAAACACATCTCTAGTCTAAACCTCTAAATGTGATCATTTAGTTTCAAATGTGCCTTAGGTTAATTGAATGTATTTTAAAGGTTTATCTTGAAATTAAGTGTCAGTTTTTAGGCCCTATCGATGTCACCTAAAAAACTCTCATGTGCAGCTATATGAGACAAAATCATTTCAATTCGGTGAATTCTTACACTAATTGAGAGAAAAGAAAACAATCAATGCAACAAACAAGCAATCAAAAGTAAGGTGACTCTCCACTACTTCGCTTTTCAAAACAAAATAATGAAAATTCTTTCCACTTCCTACTCTTCCTATCAGATGCACTTCAACTAGTCCTTTTAACAGTTAAAGAAGTTCATTTCATTTCAAATGCTCATGATGATGTAATTCTAGTTTTCAATGATGCTACTCAATGCAACATATCAATTAAACAAACTCGAATGATGTATTTTCTTCAATGGAAGCTAAACTGCATCTTTCACATAAACATTTTAATAAATATTTCAAAACAACCAAACATTAATAAAATGTAAAGCACGATAAAAAGAACTCCTTTCAAACCAAATGCAAATATTTCTATTGAAACAAATCGAGCAATGTGATCTATACTCAGAAAATAGATGTTCAACAAGAGAAGAGAAAATTAGACTGTTTCACATGTTCAATTGAAACCAAAGAAATATAGATGCAAGGACTAAAAAACGAAATGCATGAAATACAAAACCAACAAATTGACTTCATGAGAAGACAAACAAATGAATGTACAATGACCTAGATTCCCTAGGAACACAAACCATCCCAAAACTCAAAAAATCAAGTAAGAAAATATCAAACCAATCAAACAAAAAAATCAAGCCGATAAATCATTCTAGCCAGGGAGAATAAAAGCACACAAGCCAAGAAACAGAACTTATGAGGACAAGACACACTCGAAATGATTTAAGAAAAACCCTGATTTTAACCTACAAGCATCGGGATGACTGTCTAACTAGAAACATGCACCAGAAGGGGCTGTGGCATGACTGTTCAAGAGGAACTTGCACTGGTTGGCATGACTGTTAGAAAATTAACAGTTTTGATTGAGGGATTCAAAGAAAAAGAAAAAATTCCACAAACCAAAACCAAGCCTGTCACTCTAAATTCAAGAAACAAAGTAGTAGATGATTTGAAGTATAGATTACAAAAGAGAAATATTGATATGAGAAAAGTTGTCACAAATCATGAAATGAAAAGCAATCCAAAGAGAGGGATGGATCCCCAGTGGAGTTGCCAATTTGTCGAGTAGGAAGATTCTCTCTGCAGATAGAGACAATCCCTCTAGCCCAGGGTAGAGGGTCTAGCCACAAACAAGACAATATGAAATAAGTTCCCTTAGATTGAGAATGTATAATATCCTAGCTCTTGTATCACTAATCCTTGTTTTATGAAGTCCTTGTGTCTTTTCTCCAATGATTAGCTCGTTAATGTCAACCAAGCACCTAAAACAAATAGACGAGAAACCAAAGCACACATGATAGCAAAAAATATATTCAAGATATTTAAGAGGCTAAGGAGTCTTAAGCTACCAACTAACATATGCAATTGATATAGGAAACAAAATATCAGTTGTATTATTAGAACAAAAAGGAAAGTACAACCTTCACCTTAGCATTGCAGGTTTCTTTCGACTTGTCTAGGTTCCAGTACCATTGTTAGCATATCATGATTCACCCTCAAACAATGGAAGTTCAAGGCTTATTCCTAGTTTCTCCAAAGCAAACAAAAATTCAAGCTTATTCTCCCTTTACAAACACTAACTAGAAGGCTAAAGTTCTCAAGAGTTGTCTTGGCTATCAAGATTTTGCAGATTATTCTAGCCCTTTCATTAGCTAGCTAAGGTTGGAAAAGGAGGACTTTATATAGTTTTAAGATAGGGGAAATGGATCCTCTTATGATGGGAGAGGCCTTATCCCTTTTGATTTATTCCATTTTAATAGGGGAAAGGAGCCCAAACAGTCTCTCTCGGCTCTATCTTGCCTAACCATTTACCAGACTTCCATTCGCGAAGCTTATAGACCTAGAAGCTTGGACTCCTTTTTTAAAAAATTTCCAAAAGAGGGTCGGCATGGGTCATGAATGGATTACTAGCTCTTTTTGGTGATAGACTCTACAAATTGGCATAGGGAAGAAATTGAGTGATAACACCGGTCTTGAAAACTAAGTTTGAAGGAATATTCTTTGGAAATGATGTAAGAGGGAAATATTTTGCAGATGAAGAGGGATGTAAGGAAATGCTCTTCATGATAGGGAACCACATGATTGTCACTGTAGAGGTCCTCCAGGATCAAGGAATGGGGAGTACAGGGAAAGTGACAAAATGTTGTGTAACAAGGGACGCTTTAAATATTAATCTATCATTATAATGGTATATATCTTACGTTGACCACTTTATAATAGTTGGTAGGTAATGTAAGTGGAGGATTATGCTCCTTTTTTCTTCTTTCAATATTCATGGTTTAAATTTGTCGCTATGTTAGTAATAAATGGTTCTTTTTTATTCCTATGAAACTTGTCATCATTATGGAATTTTGGAGTCATGGTCCCCACCTATTTTTGGTATACTTAGTGTTTATTTGGCTACTACAATATGATTCATACGATTCAGTTCTAGTATTGCATCAATCCACATATCTCACTCATGTTTCTTTTCATTTATAGAAGGAACACAAATGTTGAAGCTCAACTTATATGACTTTATGACACTATATTTTATTCTATTAAGAATTGTTCCCCTTCTGTGCCCATTCTAATGTTATTATTATTGTCTTGGTTACTACAATGTTTATCAAAACAACAAGTCAACCCTTTTTTATTTTGGGAGAGCTTACTATATCATTATAATACTATGTACCTCATGTTATGACCATTCAAAATGACGGGAAAGTAGTTGAAAGAACCATGTTGTGGTATGGGAACCATCACCCCCTACACCCACTAGCTCACCTAACAAGTTGTCCTTCCAATGGCTATCTCACAAATGACTTCCAATTTGATAGTTTTTATTAGGCATTACAGTCTAGGCATTAGAGAAACTCATTTCCTTATAACTAAGAGACCTTATGAAACCTATCCTTTTTTACAAGGGAGTGCTTTATTCCTTCAATTCCTTTATTTTTGTTGGTCCTATGTTAAGGATAGGAGGATCTGGCGAAGTTTGGGTTACCACCCATTTTAATCAACTAGTAATATTTCCACGTATCATTATAACACTCTGTAAACCTCTTCATGGCGGTCCTAAGAAATAAGCTAGGGATATTTGGAGAAGAAGGGGGCTCAAAGGAAGAGGACAAATCAAAAGGGGGATTAGGAGATCAAGAAAATGTAGATAACCAACCAAAGAAAGAACCCAAAAATGATCAACCGAGTTCAAGTGTTGTGAACCAATCCTTATTTAAAGTGGAAGCAAAATTCAATATCAAGCCATATGACAATGAGATCTATGCTCTAAAGCTGAACCACTAGCTACAACAACTGTAAGTTTATTTTAGCATCCATGATATCGAGTAAGGGTAGAAGATCTCATTCGCGCGGCTGAAATTGGAGGGCCATGCACTGACTTGTTGGGAGAGCCACATGGATACCCCGAGGTTGGAGGGAGAACCTTCAGTGACTAAGTGGGAGTATTTCAAACCATAACTACATCACTATTTTATCCCATTGGGTATGTGAAAGACTAGTGGATCCGGTGGCATTACTTTACGCAACAACTAGGCCAAAATGTGCAGGAGTACACCACATAATTCAAAAATATGGCTATAATGCTATGTATCTCTCCAAAGAACCAAGATGTAGTCCTCAAGTATTTGGGGGGTCTCCAACACCATTTGCATGAGAAAGTGATGTTGTTCAAGCTTGAAATGGTGGATGAGGCTTATGTACAGACATAATACTTAAAGAACAAAGGCCTGAAAAGAGCGCAATCAAATGGATCAAGGAAAAATGATCAACAAGAAGCTTCTAAGTAGGGGAAGAAGAAGCAAAAAGGGGGAAGAGATAAAATGATGGCATCCACAATACAATAGTGCAAAGATCCTAGCAACCAATGGAACCACTGCAACATTGATGGCCATACAAAGGAGAAGTACTAGAAGTTTCATCCAGAGCTAAAGCCAAAGAACAAGAAGAAAGATAATAAGAAGAAGACTATCATGGCCATTGATTCGAGCACCAAGTTGAAAGCAACTTAGACGTGGATGACAAGATCGTTTGTACATCAATGAACAAGGAGGTGAATCTGAGTAGCCTTCAATAATAGGAAGAGAAATAAATGACCAAACTCTTCCATGTAAAGATACAGGTCAAGAAGACGAACATTGATGCTCTATTTGACTCAGGATCGTAGGCAAATTTCATTGCAACAGATTTGGTCAAGAATTTGCAGCTAGAAGTTCATGATCATCCAAAACCATATCCATTAGTATGGGTACATAAGGATGTAGAGATAAATGTAACAAAATAGTACAGAATTAGATTTTCTTTCAGTGTTGATTTTATTGATGAAGTAGATCCAGATGTGATTCCCCTTGATGTATGTGGAGTCGTGCTTGGGAGTTCATGCATGTACATGTGTGATGAAATATTCATGAGGAGAGCTAACTAGTTATGGCTCATCAAGGATGGGAAATCGTTCATCATTAACGCGCATAAAGGTAAGTCGAAAGTTTTACTAGTAAGTGCCAACAAGGCCAAGAAATTGATCAGTTCCAGTAAGAAGCAGGTTTTATTGTTTTTAAGAGAAGGTCATTCTATAGAGGAGTCAATAAGAGGCAAGAAATCCCTAGAGGAGTGTACTAAGAACCAAAAACAACAATTGCAGCAATTGTTACAGGCATACAAGGACGTGCTCTAAGAGCCTAAAGGGTTACCCCTGAAGAGAGAAGTGGAGCATGAGATCTAGCTATTTCCAGGCTTCCCGTTGACAAATAATGGGTTGTATAGGCAATTTGTTATAGAAGCAAGTGGGGTGAAGAAAAAATTACTGCAGCTACTGGAACAGGGTGTCATTCAATCGAGTACATTACGATATGGGTCACCCATCATCATTGTGCCAAAGAAGGATGGGACTTGGAGGATGTGTACAGATTACAGGGCATTGAATAAAATCATGCTCAAGAATAGATAGTCCCTGCCGAGGATAGACGGTTTGCTAGATTAGTTGCAGCAAGAAAAGTATTTCACCAAGCTGGACTTGAAGTCTAGATATTAGCAGCTTCGAGTCAAAGAAGAATATATATGGAAGACACCCTTCAAAACCAAGAAGGTTTATATGAGTGGTTAGTTATTCCATTTGGTCTATGTAATGCACTAGCTAAATTTACAAGATTAATGAATGATGTACTACGCCCTTTTATATATTCATTTGTTATTATCTATTTGGACCATATACTAGTATATAGTGCTACCTAGGAGGAGAATATTTCACATTTGATGCGGGTGCTGGACACATTGGAGAAGCACCAACCACTAGCAAATATCAAGAAGTGTGAGTTTGCGTAGAAGTCCTTGGTGTATTTTGGATATGTGATTGGAGGAGGAGAATTGAAGAAAGATCCTTCCAAGATGGAGGCCATCATGAAATGGTTGGTTCCAACTAATGTTACTAAGGTTAGGAGTTTCATTGGTGCAACACAATACCTGAGGAAATTCATAGCCTTTTTTTCAGCGGTAGCTGCACCACTCAATGCCATAACAGTAAGTGGCAAGAGTTTCCAGTGGGGAAAAAGTTAGTAGAAGGCTTTCAATGAGTTAAAGTAGAAGATCAGTGAAGCACCAGTTATGGCATTACCAAACATGCAACAATCACTTGAAATGGAGACATATGTGAGTCGGTATGCTATGGGAGTTGTCTTCATACAGGGAGGAAGGCATGTATGTTACCATTCTGAAGTTTTTCATGGGGCAGTGCTTAACTATCCTACCGACAACAAGGATCTATATGCCATGGTGCAAGTTGTGAAGAAGTGGAAGCACTATCTCATGGGAAAGGATACAATAATCGACACAGATCACTAGCCATTACAGTACCTACATGCCTAGAATAAGCTGCATCAGACCAAGAATTATAAGTGGATGGGGGTTTCACAATAGTTTCATTTGGTGATCAAGTATAAGAAGGTTAGCGCAAAAAAATTGGCTGATATACTTTCAAGGCCCCCCACATCAAATATTACATCTTTGGGTACTCTTATGCACATGGAGCCATTCACCCATGATGCATACATAGAAGCATATTTAGAAGATGAGGACTTCAAGGAGGTGTATCAGTAGTTACAGAGTCTGAGTCATGTGCACGATGGTGACAACATCATTGGCTATCATCTCTAGGTGGGTTACTATACAAGCTGGATAAGCTGTGTGTTCCTAAAGGTGAACGTTTGCAGCTGGTTAGAGAGGCTCACACTTCCAAGGTTTTAGGGCACTTTGGTGTAGGGAAGACCATGGCTAACTTGTAGAGGTATGTGTATTGGCCCAAGATGCAAGAACAAGTAGCTAGGTTCATAAGAGGAATGATGATCTGTTGTACTTGCAAGCCTAGCAACATGAAACATGGTTTGTATCATCCCTTACTTGTACCTACTAATCCTTGGGAAATCATTTCCATGGACTTTGTGGGACTTTTACTAAAATCCAGTAAGGGACATGACTACCTTTCGATGGTAGTTGACATGTTCAACAAGATGTGTGTTTTAATGCACTATAAAAATACCATCAGCAGATAAGAAGTAGCAAAATTGTTCTTTGGACAAGTCTTGGTACACTTTGGGATAACAAGGAACATCATTTCAGACAGGGATACAAGATTTCTCAGTGCATTATGGACTACATTGTGGGAGAATATGGACAGAAAGTTGAAGATATCTACAATATTCCATCCATAGACAAATGGGCAGACAAAAGTAGTCAATAGGAATTTGGTGCAACTTCTAAGGGGTTCATTAGGGGAATTTTGAGGTCTAAAATGGGCCTCTAACAAAAATGTACAACAAAAATAAAATTTATAAGAACCAATAGGATTCAGGATGATGATGTCAACCATGGGGGATGATTCAACATTTTTGGAGTAAAAAAGTAAGCATATTAAAAAATAATAAAATAATAAAATAACTTTTTCAACTCATATTTTAAACTTATCTCCCTACGGTTTTACTCAAAGTTCGAGCGGGAGTACTCATTGGATGAAAATTTAAATTCCGCATCTAAGAAGTAACCATGTGGCATACTTTCGATGGTCTTCGCTACACAAAAATGAGAAATACATGAAAAAACATGATTGCAATAACGTTTTTTGTGTATTTCTCAGTTTTCATGTAGCGAGATCCATTGAAAATATGAAACATGGGTACTCCTTGGAAGGGGAATCGAATTATGCATCCAACAAGTGTTGTTGCTTGAAATTTGAGTAAACCTATAAAGAGATAAGTTGAAAATACGAGTTGGGAACATAGTTTTTTCTTTTTCTCCTCTAAACTTTGATAATGTAATCTAATCTTATTTTATTATTTCCACTATTATTTTATGATTTCCTTAGGAGGCCCATTTTAGACCTCAAAATTCCCCTAATGACAACCAAAATAAATCGAAGACCTGGGATGAAAATATGGTATATATAAAACATTCTTATAACAAAGAAGTCCACACTCCTATAGGAAAGTCCCCATTTGAAACTTGTTTTGCATATTTTCCACCTTCACCTTTGGATATTACATATGGGTAGCAAGGAGGAGTGAAGGAAGACATTACAGGAGATGATTTGAGGGATAAATTTTTTATATAGAATATGAGCAAGATTCATCTACAGGTACAAGAAACATTGTAGAAGTCGCACGTGAAGTATAAGGTCAAACATGGTCAACATAGAACAAAGAATTAATTTAAGGTGGGACATATAGTATGGTTACAGTTGAACAAGGAGACACTGTAGGGGCCTTGTAAGAAAATCAATGCTCTAAGGTATGGTCCCTCTGAGATACTGGAAAAGGTGGGTGATAATGCGTATCGAATCAGTTTACCACTATATATCTGCATTTACTCAGTTGTAAATGTGGATAATTTGAAACTTTATGAGCCTTCCATGCTAGATCAGGAAGAGGAACAAGTCCTACCTTCTGTGGAGGATTTGGCACCAAACGCTCAGGCAGAGTTGACAAAAGATACAATTTTGCAAAAAAGGTCCAAAATTACAAGAGAAGGGGGAGAATACCTTTGGCAGATTGAGTTGAAGGGATAACTTCTAAGCAAAGCTAAATGGTACACTAGAGAGAATGTGGAGGAAACATTTCCTCACCTCATTCAGTAAAAGATTTCGGGGACCAAAATCCTCCAAAAATGGGGAGGTGTGATCCAACTTGGATGATTATATTGTTTTTCATCCATCTTGATGATTTTGGAGTAGAAAAGGTGGAGGAATCAACTCAAGAGACTATTTTTACTAGCGGGACCCAGTTTGACGAAATGGGGTCCAAAACCTTCCGGTTGAATTTTGATGCATCATGTTGAGGCAACGTGATTTCCTGACATTTAATTTGTCAACTCGGGGGTTTCCTAAGCTTGTGAAGAATGTGTGCATTGTATGTGCTAGAGATTGTCTTTCAGTTTAAATCAATCTAACTACAAAATAACGAAAACCGATTCATCTAATCTATTAAATCAAATAATGAAATGAAATTCAACTAACCTTTGAAATCAAGTAATGAAAATAAAGAAAGAAAAACTCAAAAGAAAATATAGCACGCACAATCACACTTGCAGGAATTGAAATTTTAATTTAAGAAAGCATTTCAAAGCATGTAAGAAAAAAAAACTAATGTATACTTAGTTATTCTATCATTCAATTATGAAGTGTTACCTTCTTGAGATGATGTGTAAGAAAATGTCTATACTTTAACTTCTAATGTCCTAGAAAAGCAAGTAAATTGTGCAGAAAATAACTCAGTAATTGTATGTATTAAATATTCAACCATTCAATCTTGAAATATGATTAAATCAATTTCTTAGAATGATCTTTACGAATATCAGTTAATGCAATTAAATGAGGATCTTAAAAGCAAATGTAAAACCATGAAAAAGTAAAGCTCAATGATTGCATAGGTTGAACATTCAATCACCCAATTTGAAGTCACCTTCTTGGCATGATCTTTTATTCAATTATACAATGAATTGATAGTTTGATCTAAGAAAGTAAATAACAGAACATGAAAGGAAACTAAATAACTATGACCTCTTGCCTCAAACTTAATCAAATTGTAAAATAAATAAATCTTCCCTATTGAAATATTTTTAGAAAAGAAAAGATTATGTAGTCATTCTAAAATTAATACTAAGAAAAGAAATGAACTTCAATATATAAAAGCAATTAAATCTCACACATTTTATGTAACTGATCTAAAAGTGTTAGAGATGGTAAATCGAGATGCTTCGTATGCAAGAAAAACCAAGTGAAAATGAAGGACCATTCATGAGTAAGGTGCCACAATCTAATTCTCTATTCAAATCTTGGGCATAACTCCAATTTTACACATTAAAAATGATAGAAGAAAACTTCCCCTATTTATACAAAAGGATGAGAAGTTATCTTATTCATGAGAGTCCATGAATCTCTCCCTCTATCTATAGAGTTACAATCCAAATAGGAAATGATAAGACACATGTCTTCTTAGAGTTTCAATACAAATAGGAAATGAGACATATATCCTCATGATCCCATGATCTTCTCCATTCAAATTCCAATTTGGCATTAGGAGGCCACATAAGGGTCTTTTAGAAGCTTCCTTTTGACCTACGCATGTCAACAATCTCATCCCATTTGTTAAATATAAGCATATGCGCATTATTTTCTAACTTTTAACCATAAATTCACTTAAAAATGCTAAGAATTAATAAAGTTTGGAAAAACATAAATGTGACCTAATAATGATAATGGTAAGGAAAATGTAATGAAATAGAGGTGGAGTGAAGTGAATGACAATTTCAAGGCCCAACATACCTACCAACTGAAGCTATTGCATGTCCTCATGCAATCTATTACATTAATTCTTTTTTATCATTGAGCTTTGGCTTGCATGATATCATTTGATAACTTCATACTTCTGCAAAGTCTTTTAGTTGAATTGCAACATGGTTGGTTCTTGTGTTACAACCATATTTTGTTGCTGCATTCAATTTTCATCTTTGAACTTTATATAATGATAATTTGATTATTTTTGCAAATTATATCTTTATTGGATTGCATCATGGTTGGTTCTTGTGTGACAACCATGATTGTGTTTGTATCCAATTATCTTTTGAAGTACTTTTGAAAAGCCATTGTATGCTCATATTAATAATGTAATAGTTAATATCTTTTTGAAAGTATGTGGGCTTCTGAATGTGACATGAACATGGAAAAATATGAATGCGAATGTAGCCCCCCCCCCAAGTAATGGTATTGACAATTTTATGAAATGATGAAAAGGAGTGTTTTTTTTCCAAAATTATCATTCTATCTTTTCAAGGAATTCTATGGTCAATGTAACCTTAAATTAACCTTTGAAAATGGATGAGCTACATGTGTGGTGGCTACAAAATTCTGATCATAATATTCTTCAAGTGGCTAGACAAGTCATGGAGAAAAGATTCAAGATGACTTTTTATTGCTTTTATTAAAACTTGCTGAATCTACTGCAGAATGGTGGTGATTTTGCTGCTGCCATCTAATTCCATAGTTGTTATTTGATTATGAAGCTGTTAGTTGATTTCGCAACTGCATGTCTTCTACATTTGCTCCAAAATGATGAAAATGATAGTCTTCATGTCTTCAAAACTCATTACATGACATGCAATCACTTTTCCCAAACATTCTAGCACCGTTGTCGGGGGTTTCGTAAACTTGTGAAGCATGTGTGCACTGTATGTGCTAGAAATTGTCTTACAATTTAGATCAATATGACTACAAAATAACGAAAACCAATTCATCTAATATATGAAATAAAATAATGAAAATGAAATTCAACTAACCTTTGAAATCAATTAACAAAAATAAAGAAAACAAATTCAAAAGAAAATATAGCGCATGCAATCACACTTATAGGAATTGAAATTTTAATCTAAGAAAGAATTTCAAAGCATGTAAGAAAAAAACAACTAATGTATACTTAGTTACTCTAGCATTTAATTATGAAGTGTTACCTTCTTTAGATGATGTGTATGAAACTATCTATACTATAACTTCTAATGTCCTAGAAAAGAAAGTAAAGTGCGCAGAAAATAACTCAGTAATTGCATGTATTAAATATTCAACCATTCAATCTTGAAATATGATTAAATAATTTTATTAGAATGATTTGAAAAAGTAAATCTCAATTACTGCATAGGTTGAATATTCAATCACGCAATTTGAAGTCACCTTCTTGGCCTGATATTTTATTCAATTATACAATGAATTGATAGTTTGATCTAAGAAAGTAAATAATATAACAGCAAAGCAAACTAAATAACTATGAGCTCTTACCTCAAACTTAATCCAATTGGAAAATAAATAAATCTTTCCTATTGAAATGTTTTTAGAAAAGCAAATATTACACAGTCATTCTAAAACTAATACTAAGAAACAAATGAATTTTAATCTATAAAAGCAATTAAATTTCACACATTTTAGGTAGTTGATCTAAAAGTGTTAGAGATGGTAAATCGAGATGCTCCATATGTAAGCAAAACCAAGTCAAAATGAAGGAACATTCATGAGTAAGGTGCACAAATATAATTTTGTATTTAAAGCTTGAGCATAACTCCAATTTTACACATTAAAAATGATAGGAGAAAACTTCCCCTATTTATACAAAAAGATGAGAATCTATCTCATTAATGAGAGTCCATGAATCTCTCCCTATATTTATAGTTACAATCAAGATAGGAAATGATAAGACACATGTCTTCTTAGAGTTTCAGTACAAACAGGAAATGAGACACATATCCTCATGATCTTGTGATCTTCTCCATTCAAATTCGAATTTGGCCTTAGGAGGCCACATAAGGGTCTTTTAGAAGCTTCCTTTCAACTTACACATGTCAACAATCTCATCCCACTTGTTAGGTATAAGCATATGCACATTATTTTCTAATGTTTAATCATAAATTTGCTTAAAAATGCTAAGAATTAATAAAGTTGGAAAAACATAAATGTCACCTAGTAATGATAATGGTAAGGTAAATGTAATGAAATGAAGCTAAATGTAATGAAATAGAGGTTCAGTGAAGGTGACGATATGGAAATATAAGTGAAAATGTATTGGAATTGAATGACAATTTCAAGGCCCAACACATCAAATGACGTTTTTTGGGGGTAAAACTTTACTATAAAGAAAAACATATTTTTACGCTATTCTACACACAAAATGATTTCCAACGGAGCAAGAATCGGGTCAATCAGACTCTGTATGCAAAAATTATGCCACTCAGAAGTTGACCTTCCTATTTTCACACATATAGTTCGGGAGGATGCTATGTCAACCCCCATAATTCATGGAAACTGGGCTATCCACGTGTTTATCATGTAAAGGGCTCTAGAAGACTCTATTTTGTAACTATATTTAAGATTTGATGTAGTTAAACTTAACAAATAGTAGGTTATCAGGCTATGTTATAACCGGGCCACTAGGAGGAAGAGGCATTCCATTCTTTCAAGAGCATTTTGTTCCATCGTTGAGAAAATGTAACGAGGATATATAGGAGGTAGTTCACATGGAGAGCATATGTGCACTGTAGTAGCCCATGGGCCATAGACATTACTTCTTTGTATCTGCATCCATATTTCAAGACAAAGAAAGAGAGTGAACCAACCTCGCCTTCCAGCTGGGTTTTCTCCCGAAAGGGTTTCCTAGAGAGTATATCTTGTGTATTATGTGTGTGTGAGATTATTTTTTCATTCTCTACTTTTCTTCTTGATTTACTTTTATATGCATGCACTAATTACTATTAATTTTACATATCTAGAAATTAAATGAAATTGTAATAGTGTAGAATCTCATATTTTTAATATAATATTATCAGATCTGTTGTGATGAACTGTCTGGTGGAATATCCACAGCAATATATGGATCATCATTATTATAATTTGGAGTTATATTTTCCACTTTCATGTGTTTTATTCAGTGTTTCTTTCTTTTCCCATTTTTATCTTTCTCTCAACCCTTTTACAAATCACTCTCGAACAAGGTTTTCAGTTGTTTGACTTACATTTGCTCATCCCTACACGCAGATATATGCATAGTATACCAAATTAATGACAGAAATGAGAATGACAATGCCCATAGCTATGTTGATCTCGTATCCGAGCCTCACCCTACTCATGCTAGATAGCGTCGAGGTAGAGTTCCTGTCCATTTTGGAAAAAATTCAGAAGGCACAACTGTTGAGAGTTGTTCACGATTCAACCCAGAGCCTGATAAAATTAGAATTAAATATCTCCCCAAAACATCAGATGCTTCACAAGGAACTCTACCTCTAGGAGCGAAATATATTTATGAAAGCCCTCAGCTGAAATGTGTAAATATAGGAGGCAAGTTATCGACATTTTTAATAACTATCCCCATCCAGGTCAAAGTTATCACTTGCTTTCTAGTAGATCTAGTTTGGAAGAGTGGATGAGGGGAAAATGTTGGCTTATGAAGGCCTGAACTAGGTTCAAAGTTAGTTAGCCAAACAAATCCCTACACTACTAGCCCTCTCAACATCAGCCCGTTGAGCACAGACTGAAGTCCCACCTGAAGCAGTATGGGGGATGCTAGAACCATGTTTTTACATGCTTGAGATGGATGTGATGTTGGTTCATTCCAACTAGAACTACCTTCGTGCAGGTTGCTTCACACCTTATTCTAACCTTTAGCACCTTCGCAATCCATTACAATTGAACTTCGCGCAACCCTAATAAGGGGCTGAGAGGCTTTCGCATTGCTAGGGTAGTGAACTGTGCTATTTCCCAAACTAGGCTATGTAACTTACTTATCTTATTGACAGATCTTAATTATCTTCACGTAAACAAAAGTTCTTAATTGTTTCCACTTAACCAATACATTCATACACATTCGCGCATCATATAAGGATTAGAAGTGAAATTCATACCCAGATTAACAGATGCATAAACTGGAAATAAAGACGAAAAAATGATAGAAACTTCTCTTTATTAATACTTCTGGATGATTATAGACTCGACTTTCCCTACGCACTCAGCTGCAGGGGTCCAGGCACTCAGTTGTGGATTACCAGGCCTCTGTGCACTCAGCTGCAGAGCCTCTACCTATGATGTGACTCAAAACTTAGACTTACACTTCAGAACTATCTCCCATACATTTGCATTATCTTATCTTAGATTAGATGCCTTTGACTACTTAGAGCTTCACTATATATATACAATTCCATGGTCTACAGACCATGGGTAGATCTTCTACAACTAACGTTACATTATCAAAATAAGGGCGAACAACCCTATGACTTTTTAACAACTACGCACTCCACACCCACAAAATGTGAGTATTTACATTGGAATTATAACATTGGAACAAACTCTAGGCTCTTAGACCCAAAACTACCCTTGGGGGATCTCGCGCCTAAAAGGCCCCCAACACAAACATTGTGACTCACCCTCAACTCACTCTAGAGATGTGGAGATCTTAGCGCGAAGACCTCCCAAAACAGATTGGATCGCTGCAAGTTCGGCAACACACTAAGCGGCTACTTGCTGGACTTCCCCGATGTGTTGTTCAGTGATCGTTGTTGTTGAGTTGTTGCCTTGAATCCTCTCTTAAGTTGCTTGTAGTTGCACGAGATTTGATTCAATGGATGTTGTAATTCTATAAGCCTCATCGATCCATGTTTGTAGGCACGCTTTCAAAACTGCCTATTTATGCCGAGCGACATCCACCTGGTCCGTGAGCACCTTCGCCTATTGCATCCTTTCAAGCCTCTATGTAAGGGAAACCATCTTTGCAGTCCCTTTTATGTCATCGTATCTTTGTTGCATCTCACATGCCTCTGTCTCTATGCTTTCTATGTTTGGGTCCTCATGCAGGGTGGTTAGGACCTCAAAAAATTATTCAAACAACTTCATGAAGTCTGTCACTACACTGCCAATTGCCACCATTATTGTTGTCACTAGGTGGTATGTGGTTCTTTGACCTCCAGCGGAGTTGAAGGGTGATCCTTCAACTACAGCTCTGTGATCTACAAGTTCAGCTCTAGATAAACCTTGGCTATCTCTTCTCTTGTGTTGTGCACCCCTGAGGCTAACTTACGGATGTGCGCCTCCACTAGTTCCTCTGCTTGGATGGCCAACTTCAGGACCATCTTGCAGGCTTCCTCCACAACCTACACTATCTATTTATTCTGCTCCACTGCCTCATTGCATTGTAGGATAAAATGTTCAATGGTGATGTGTTGCTATCTCATTACTTGTAGAGCGCGACTCTCCCTAGCCCAAAGTTTTGTGGTGACTCCATCCTGCAAAAGATAGAGCATCTCTCAAGGGAGCGCAACCATGTTTAACCCAACCCCTTTCAAACTACTGACCATAGGCCTGTCGGCCTTATTCTCTACGATGAGTGCTCCATATGGTAGCACTATTGAGTAGGTCATCTTGGCGCGCAACATTTCCTCGGTAGTTGAAGTGCCAACTACGAGGCTGGTGGATATTGTGCCACCCTGTGGAGTGTGCTCCTACAACTCCTGTATTTGTGTTCAGAGAGTCCACAATACCAATTGATGTTGTTCCTCAAACTGCTGGAAGGCCTCCTTGGTGACATCCCTCAATTATTTTTCGATATCATGCAAGTCCCCTTCAATAAGGGTGATAGGGTCGAAAGATGTCTTCAAGGCCTTTAGTTTCTTTCGTGACCCTACCTACTCTCATGGTCGCACACACTTGAGCCGGGTGGACATTGTTTGTGGGTCCAAGCCACCTTATTCTGTGTCTGTCTCCCATTCTGGCAAAGGTGACTTCTATCCTTCATGCTCTTCTTCTGTTGTTTTTTGCTACTATTCTGCTAACTTTGCAGCATCGCGCACCACATGGGCCTTAGCCACTGCTTCTTATTTCCTGCACTTTTCTACCAGTCATGCCATCCGTAGTTTTGCCTCTTCCTTCTTCTGCTACACGACAGACTTCTCTGCTTCCACTATGGAGTCAGCTGGAGCATGCCACTCTAGCATCCAAGACTCAAGGACTGCGAAAATTACATCATTGATCACCAAGTATGGTAACTCATGCCACGTCTTCATAGGGTCCTTCACCACCCTGATGAAGACATGGTGGAAGTCGGCTTTGAATTCTGCAAAACTCTACAAACTGTCGTAGACTGTGGGCGATAACTATGGCTTACGATTGATCCCCATCCAGATGTTCATCTCCATAAGAGCCCAAAATATATTTCTCTCCCTTATACTGTGTGCATCCCTGGTCACCCACAGCAAAGAATACTTCGTTGCCTCTGCAAGGTCTTGCACGATCGATGAGAACTAGTTATCTTCAGGAAACTCCCATGCCATGAGTACTATCAACAACAACAGTCATGCATAATGAATTTTTTTTCGTGGTCCTGTGCCTTGCAGCAGTTCGCAAGGAACTCACCGCATAGATAATTTGCCTAGTTGAACTCGACCCCTTCTACGCATTGCGCTTCTAGTGCAACCGTTGGCATGGGCACCTCACTTTCGCATCACCTTTCTTGCTAATATTTGGGTCACAATTTTTACTGCAAGGTTGTTGATGCTGGAGATGGCATACCCTCACTTCTTCTTCTCCAACTTAAACTTCTTTTTCATTGCCTCTACAAGGGCCAAATCACTACCTTTTACCTCTGAAATATTTTCTCGGTCCTCCCCTCTGAAAGGTAGCCATGTAATCCGGTGAACTAGATAGTTTTTGATGGGGATGGGCTCCTCCAGCCATAGGCATCCATCATGCACCAAGTAGAGAAGCTGCCTGATGACAAAAATGGTCACTGGGGCTTGGTGATAATGTGGCACCTAGAGTAGGTTTAATAACCCTACTTTCTCAAAACCTTTGAGCCATTGCGTGGCTCCAAATCTATCATTCCAGCCAGTGCATATATCTTCTAGCACATTAGCTTCACATTCACTAAATGTGGGAACTTCTCGTGGTCTGTAAGGTCCTAATCTTCAAATTTCAATACAAGAACCCATCCCAAGTGTGCGCCCTAATAAATAATATCATCTGGGAGTAGCAGGGTTTGTAGAGAGCTCTTTCTCTCATCTGTATCCTTTGGAAACTTAGCTTTACCCTTTCATGGAGGAACATATTCCGACAGCCTAATGATAGGTTCCGCGCCTTGGGTGTTGACTTCCATCTCTACATCCTCTTCATCCCCCATGATTTATTCAATCTCTTCCTCCTCATCGACCTCCAGATTAATGGCCTTCCCCTTTTCCTCTAATGTGAGGTTTGTCTTCAGTGGATTTCTAGGAAAGACGCACACCGGTATCATTGCCTGTTTATCCTTCTTGGGTCTTGGCTTCCACGGTGATTTAGGGACCTTAGTGATTATTCCAATGCTCTCTCTGGCTTCCACTTCCACAATTTCCTACATGGTTGCGTCGGTTGTCACTACTCTTGTGTCCATGGCTTCCTCGGGTGCTAACATAGCATTATTCCACAGTTTTCTCAATGTATATGGTAATTTCTCAAACAATGAATTTCCTTTCAGAATATTGAATAAGTCTCGGTTTATGAATACCTCATCATGCAAAAACTCAGTTCTGAAATTTCCAAGTGTTGCTTCCTGGATAGCCACTTGTAATTTATAGCACCTTTCAAATTTGAATTCAACCGTTCGCCCCACATTCGAGCCATTAATGCTAGATTAGCGGTAGATTTTCAAGAATCTAGCCCATAAAGTTCATCTTAAATGCCTGTCACTCTCTCCATTTAGCTTCAAACCAAGCATCACATCATGAATAGTGACTATAATGGTCACTTTCCAACAGACCTGCATGCTAGCGTAGCTATCTTCACATTGTCATGGGCCTTGTGACACTTCACTATTATGTGCAGTCCTAACATCGCGCAGTTCCTGGGTAGAGTATTTTATAGTCCCACGCCTCCTTTTAGCTTCCTAGAGCACTAAAACTATGCTTCAGTCGACTAGTCAAGTGGCTGGGCCACCTGTGTATGGCTTCAAATGACTACCATTCACTTTTCCTTGGAAGGGATCGCCATTCAATTTTACCAACTATACTGTGCCACCATCTATAATCTCCTTAATAATATATGACCCTAACTACTGCATTCTGAATTTCCCTTGGAATTTATCAAACTTACTTTCATACAACAAAACTATATTGTTTACATTAAATGTTCACATCTTGATGTGTCAATCATGTGATGCCTTTTCACATTGCTTCTGTACCTGTTGGTGAAATCCAGCCAAAAATCACTCTTCTTTGAGCTCATCGAGCTGTGCAAGTGTGGTCTGTAAGGTCCTAATCTTCAAATTTCAATACAAGAACCCATCCCAAGTGTGCACCCTGATAAATAATATCATCTGGGAGTAGCAGGGTTTGTAGAGAGCCCTTGCTCTCATCTGTATCCTTTGGAAACTTAGCTTTACCCTTTCATGGAGGAACATATTCCGACAGCCTAATGATAGGTTCCGCACCTTGGATGTTGACTTCCATCTCTACATCCTCTTCGTCCACCATGATTTCTTCAAACTCTTCCTCCTCATCGGCCTCCAGATTAATGGCCTTCCCCTTTTCCTCTAATGTGAGGTTTTTCCTCAGTGGATTTCTAGGAAAGGCACACACTGGTATCATGGCCTGTTTATCCTTCTTGGGTCTTGGCTTGCACGGTGATTTAGGGACCTTAGTGATTATTCCAGTGCTCTCTCTGGCTTCCACTTCCACAATTTCCTACATGGTTGCGTCGGATGTCACTACTCTTGTGTCCATGGCTTCCTCGGGTGCTAACATAGCTTTATTCCATAGTTTTCTCAGTGTATCTGGTAATTTCCCAAACAATGAATTTGCTTTCAGAATATTGAATGAGTCTCGGTTTATGAATACCTGATCATGCAACAACTCAGTTCTGAAATTGCCAAGTGTTTCTTGTTGGAAAACCACTTGTAATTTATAGCACCTTTCGAATTTAAATTCGACCGTTCGCTCCACATTCGGGCCATTAATGCTAGATTAGCGGTAGATTTTCAAGAATCTAGCCCATAAAGTTCATCTTAAATGCTTTTCACTCGCTCCATTTAGCTTCAAACCAAGCATCACATCGTGAATAGTGACTGTAATGGTCACTTTCCAACAGACCTGTGTGCCAGCATAGCTATCTTCACATTGCCGTGGGCCTTGTGACACTTCGCTATTATGTGCAGTCCTGACATCACGCAGTTCTCGGGTAGAGTATTTTATAGTCCCATGCCTCATTTTAGCTTCCTAGAGCACTAAGGCTATATTTCAGTCGACTAGTCAAGTGGTTGGGCCACTTGTGTATGGCTTCAAATGACTACCATTCACTTTTCCTTGGAAGGGATCGCCATTCAATTTTACCAACTATATTGTGCCACCATCTGTAATCTCCTTAATAATATATGACCCTAACTAGTGCATTCTGAATTTCCCTGGGAATTCATCAAACTTACTATCATACAACAAAACTATATTGTTTACATTAAATGTTCACATCTTGATGTGTCAATCATCTGATGCCTTTTCACATTGCTTCTGTACCTGTTGGTGAAATCCAGCCAAAAATCACTCTTCTTTGAGCTCATCGAGCTATGCAAGCCTCTCCTCCAGTGCTCTGTGATCCATCATACCTGTGAGCACTGTTATACGCAAACTAGGCACTATATATTCCATAGGCATTACGTCTTCCACTCCATAGTAAAGCCTAAAGGGTGTCTGTCCCGTTAGCTTCTTGCATGTTGTCCGATAAGCCCATAACATTGCAGGTATGTGTAGGTCCCAATCAATTCACTACGCATTGCATACTATGGTCAATGTGGTTTCTAGTACTTTTTTGAACACTTCTATTGTCCCATTATCCTATGGGTGACTAGGTGTCCTCTTTTGGTGATACATCTAAAACTCTTCCATCAATGCGTTAATTGTCTTGTTCAGGAAGTGTGTACCGTGATTTCTCATCAAGATCTTCGGACATTCAAATCGCGTCAGTACATGTTCCTCCCCTATCTCGATGCCTGACAGGTGATCTGGTCCCGCGTTCAATCGTCTAGGCTTCACAACAACTTCAAAATTGTATTCTTGGAACAATAAAAGCCATCTACAAATTTTCCCCCAACATAGGCTTATTACAAGGTACTTTAGCATGGAGTAATTTGTATACATCTTAAAGTGGCCTCCTGGCAAGTAGTGTTGATACTTCTAGAGTGCATATACCACAGCTAGTCCCTCACGCTCTGTGGTGGAATAGTTCTTCTTTAGTTTAGATAATATGAGACTTGTGAATGCGATAAGGTGATCCAAGCCTTCTCCGCCATCCTACACCAGTACTGCCCCCAGCGGTATACACGACGCATCAACATGTACATGGAACTATTTCTTTCAGTTCGGGCAGACTAGAATCAGCGTAGTAACCATCTTTTCTTTCAATATATCCAGGCTTTTCTTATAGTCATTGTTACAGCAGAACGTGACATCCTTCTTCAACAATTTTTCCACCCGCGTGGTGATTTGGGTATAGCATTTGATAAACTTTCTATAATATCCCGTATGTCCCAAAGTGGCACGTAGTTGTTTCATACTTCTCGGTGATTCCAATTTAGAATCATCGCGATATTTGTGGGGTCTACTATTAACCCTTGTTTGCAAACCACATTCCCCAATAGGTTCCCAATAAGAAAGAGGAACAAACACTTCTTGAGGTTGAGCGTGATTTGGTATCTTTGACATATATCTAACATCAAGTGCAAGCTTGCTACATGGCACTTAACTTGCCCAAATACACTCCAGTCATCAAAATATACCTCCAAAAACTTATGAATATATTCCTTGAATGTCGCAACAGCCATTCGCGAAAAGAGAGTAGGGGAATTCTTCAATCCAAACGGCATGAAATTATATTGAAAGCAACCCCACTCAGTCGTGAAAGTTGTCTTGCTCCTATCCTCCAGCGCAATTCTTATTTTGTGGTACTTCGAGAACCCATGAGTGAAAGAATAAGCTTCCTAACCTCCAACATTGTCCAACACTTCATCCATGAATGGAGTGGGGAATGGATCATGCACACAAGCGCCATTCAATTTTCTGAGATCCACACATATCCTTATCCCATCCTTTAGCTTCTTCTCTTGTACCACCATTGGGCTTACCTAATCAGATTCTTCCACACGCTCAATGATGCCTTTTGCGAGCATTTTTTCTAGTTCTACATGGGCCTTCTCCTTGCATTTCGGATTTAAGTGGTAAGGCCTCTGCTTAACTGGCTTCGCGTCAGTCTTTAACATGATCTTCATCACTCCTAGATGTCTGATTATTCCTTTCAAATCTGTAAGCTTGGTTGGGAATAAGTCTTGATATTTGCGGAGTAATTCAACAAAATTATCCACCACCGCGTCATCCCAGTAGTGTTCGATCTTCGTGAATTTGGGTTCTGCCTTTGTCCCAATGTTTACCTACTTAGTTTTTACTGAAACAGTTATATTAGGGTTCTCAATCTGTGATCCGTTAACCTTGCGGTGGCCTTTTTGTTTCTGGAATGTTAATATTCTCCAAATCCTCATCTTCTTCTTTAGCAATTACATTATAACATTGCACACGCGACTTAGCTAAGTAGCCCATTCAGGTTGAATCAAGTCTACTAGATCTTGTGGTATCCTAAATATGGTTGCTTTTACCTCTGGTAGTGCTTCATCAATACTTTCTCACCCATCCTCAAAACTGAAGGACATCACAAACTCTTCATGCAGGATATCCCACTCACCTGTCCCATGGCAGAGATCTGTTTCTATATACCAGCTCATTGGTATAACATCTAGGGTATGACAAAACAGGTGCACCCACTCAGATTGTGGCTTTTCTCCATAGGCCTGAGTCCACTTAGCTAGATGCGTGTGGGGATCATCCTACCCATCATACTTGTCTGTCAGTCACACCTTAGGCTTCCCAAATCGTACTCACATCATTCTCCTACATTCGCACCAATCATCAAATATTCATTTGTTCATACCCCACCATCTTGTGGGCATAATGTGCAGTACCTAGTTGAAGGCTTAGAAGTGTTGCTTTTCCAGCACCTTCCTTTCGAATGCATCCAAGAAGGTATCTACCTTATTTAGACCATTATAAGTAGGCAGATCTCCGACTTTTGTCAACACACAGCACAGTGACCTGGTCATCATATTGCAATTCAATGTATTTACTTCATGTAACCAATTCTGCAACGTTCTATTTCCTCATCAGAATCCGAAGTGCAGGAGCTCTCACGCTCCCATGTAATCTATCCATCCATGGTGGAATTTACCTAGTCTTGGTCTTGTGCTGTTATCTTATAGATATAACCTAGATCATTATCACTCTTATAGTCATGGACTGGCTCCGTATAGCACGATCCTTCAGCAGGGTATATCGTTATAATTATGCATAGTGACTTCTTTTCAAAGATCAATTTTCACTTCTGCAGATTTATTACCCCATTCATATCAGTGGCCCAGTCAATTCCCAATATCGCAGGGTAGGGATTGCTGTCATCAACAATCTTTATTACTTCAAACTCCGCCAGTGTGCTAGCTCCCTCAATATCCATAGTTATTCCCTGGAATCGCCACATGGGTATTATTTTCTGTTGATTCGCCATTCTCAGCTGAATTAGAGACCATTGCAGCACAGGCCTCCCCATTTGCAACCATGTATGTTTTGGTAAAACATTCGCATCTGATACCAAATCCAGAATGACTTGCTCCATCTCATATTCTTTTATCTATGTGGTTCGTCTCATTTCACACCCTGTCCTTGTCTTATGCTTTCTGATCTTGCAAACTATGTGCGGTTCACCTGGCACGGTACCAGCACATCTGTTGATGAGTTCCTATAACCCCTTTATAGCCTCACTGTTACACAGTAGCTTCATACAGGTTTCCAAAGAAGTTTTTAACATGGAGGGATCCATTTCTGACTTAGGCAGATCTCTACTCCCGGACGTGGAGGCCTCAGCGATGCTTTTCTTAGCTTCCATGAAGGTTTCCCGAGTGCACTCCAAATCAAAATCATCTTCTCTCGCTGGGGCTTGAGAACCCAAGTACTATCTTCTGGCGGTTTCCCATTGTCATCTCCCATCGCGATTCCACTTTGGAGCACAATATTTATGTTCGGATCTTCCTTACATGGTTCGGACCTCATCATTTGCAGGTCCTGAGTTGAGGGAGTTGGTAGCACTCCTTTGTCGTGTATCCTAGCTATCAGCGTAGGAGAATCTTTTGTCTCATGATCAAACAGCGTGCAATGCTTGCACAACGGACGCGCTGGATTCATGCAATTCTGGACATAGTGTCTTGGCCCTCTGCAACTATAGAAAATCAACTCTTTGCGACCTCTACCAAGTCCTCCTCCACCTTAGCCTTGTCCGCACCCTTAAAATCCTGTCCACGCCATTCCTGCATTCTGGTCAAGGCTTCGTGTTTTGGCATGAACCCTATAGGTGGGAGTTCTATCCATCATCAATTCATAGCTTCTGCAAGTACTCTCATCATTTCCCATTGAACTACAAAAATTGCAGAACAAATATTGCGAAGTTTTCATATACTTCTGTAACAAGTGGCAATTATTTGTAGTATGTTTTCCTACTATTTTAAAGATAGCACACCACAAAGTAAGCGCCACACTAGGTCATGCTTGAACTTTTGGACTTAAAGGCATTGGTCCTCCTCTTGCAAGGTAATTTGTAAAAACTGGGCAGTGGTCTTTGTCATGACCCTAACTCTTGAATTTTATGCACCACACTTCTTCACACACTTCTGGTCAAACCGTGCTATCCTATTTCAAAATTTGTATCTGAAGGCATAGATTCTTCAGTTGCGCATGGATCTACTAAACTCCTAGGTTAGGATCCTACATTAGGGTCTCATGTAGCCTCAGAGTGATCTCTAACTCCTCTGCCTGAGTTTTTATCCTCTGTTGTGATATCACACTCCTTAAATGTGGTAATAGCAAAGCTACAAACCCCTCACAATGTTTTCCATATGTCAAATTCATATTGGCTTCGCGAATCTTACATTTCAGCCTCTGATCTAGTTCCCAAGGAGTCTTGCCTAGTAGCGTCATGATCTCTTTAAATCCCACGATTGAATGTGCTTCATATTTAGGTCTGCTAAATTCTCTATTTATCATTGTTTGGATATCTGTGACTCACGCATTTGGGTTATCGTTGGAGTACTTAATATACTAGGTCAACGCGTTATCCTACAGGGTGCTAACCAATGTCGCTTTCTTTATATGGTCATCGATAACACCTTGTGCTTCCCACACATCCCTTAGAATGAATTAGAATTGCTCAAGATCTTCATTTCTCAAACCTTGAACACAGGAAACTTCACTATGTTTGCTATACTGAATCGCGGTGGGGGTCGAGTTGGTACAGGCGAAGATGGAGGTGATGGCGGTAAATCCGATGGTTGTATGGGTGGAGGTGGTATTCGTGTAATTCTATGTCTTATCAGGTGAATAGCACTTTGCAGAGAGACCTTCATGAGCTCTTCCTCGTCCCCTCATGGAGGTGAAATCAAGGGGCTATTTTCTGGACCCTTATTTCCTTTGTTCCTATAAACCTTTCCACTTCGCATGGCCCCAAACATCAAGCTAACTGCTTAACTCACTTTTTGCACAACAACATTTTAATCCAAGGATTCAAAGAATTTACATACTTACCTCATAGTCCTTTGAGAAAGCATCGCTCTACCTCGCTATATTTGACAAAGGTGTCGAACGCGAACTTAGTAACAAATCCTCCTATGATATGTTCGAGCCAACGATCGATGACAGACACGATCTTATCCCCCAATTCTTCCAATCTCCAAACTAGCTCTGGGGTCCACACGATAGGACTATCAAGCTTCCACCTCCCTTGGCTATGTGTTATCTTGGCGATCCACTCATATAGCTCAGTAGGGAAGGGTGCGAAAAAGATTTCATGGATCTCTATATACAAGTAGATGTCCAGCCAATTTTCTTTTGACATTTGTGGGTTTCTGTTCTCCTACATCACGAACTCATGAATTCTTCTGTCCAACCAGCCTTAAATTGTTTTCTTAGTTGGATTCCAGTGATATGGCATCATACATCTCTATGCAAATTCCGATCCTGGAAATGGAATCATTTGTTGGCTTATGGGGGCTTGACCCAAGTTCAGAGTTAGTTAGCCAAACAAATCCCTATACTACTAGCCCTTTCAGCATTAGCCCGCGGAGCGCAGACTGAAGTCTCACCTGAAGTAGTATGGAGGGATGCTGGAATCAAGCTTCCCCACCCTTGAGATGGATGTGATGTTGGTTTATTCCAACTAGACTTGCCTTCGCGTAGGTCACTTCATGCCCTTTTATAACCTTCATCACCTTCGTGATCCGTTACAATCAACCTTCGCACGGCCCTAATTAGGGGCTTAGATGCTTTTGTGCTACTAAGGCAACGAACCGCGCTATTTTCCAAACTAGGCTAAGTAACTTACTTATATTATTGACAGATCTTAATTTTCTTCGTGTAAACAAACTTTCTTACTTACGTCCACTTAACCAATACAATCATACACATTCGCGCATCATATAAGCATTAGAAGTGAAATTAATACCTAATATAACAGATGCATAAACAGGAAATAAAAATGCAGAAATGATATAAACTTCTCTTTATTAATACTTTTGGATGATTACAGACTTGACTGACCCTGCACTCTCAGCTGCAAGGGTCCACACTCTCAGCTGCAGACTACGAGGCCTCTGCGCACTCAGCTACAAAGCCTTTACCTACAATATGACTCAAAACTTAGACTTACACTTCAGAACTATCTTGCATACATATTCATTATCTTATCTTAGATTAGATGCCTTTTACTACTTAGAGCTTTGCTCTATTTATACAATTCCATGGTCCGTAGACCATGGGTATATCTTCGACCATCAACATTACATTATCACAATAAGAGAAGACAACCCTATGAGTTATTAGCAACTACATATTCAGCGCCCACAAAATGTGGAGTCTTTACATTGGAATTATGAAATTGGACCAAAATCTGGGCTCTTAGCTCCAAAACTACCCTTGAAGGATCCTACACCCAACGGAAACATTGCACATGTTCAAAGCGACGTCCCATCCGTGTAGGTGATTGGCATGATAATGACGAACTTGATCTCATACGCCTTCATCAATGGCATCAAGCTTGAAGGAAGGAATACCAAAAATGGCTCATTTAGATCTTTCCACGTGTCATATTTTTAATAGATGAAGGAAGATGAAAATGAGATGCTAGGATTAGGTAGAATGAATAGTGTTTACGCAGCCAACTCCATAGAGGGAACACCTTCGGTGTAGATATCCAATGTAGAAATATTCGAGTTGGTATAGAGATGAGTAAGGAATTTTGTTTCTTACTAATTATTAATAATAGATAACATGTAGTTCCCAACAAACATATGTCCAAGAGAATGTGACATCATTATTAAACAAGGAAGAAAAATCAAATTTTAATGTCTAGCTTCCAATAGCCTTCATTGTCTTCAATTAGATAGATTCACAACCAAGTCATCAAAGTAAGAAATATATTTTCTCCAAGGTGGATATGTAGCTCTCAAGGTTAAATATCTCAATAAATAATGAGTAAAAGCTTAGTAGTCGACCCCTTAAATAGGTGTATAAAAGATAGGCCATGTCGCCTCAATAGCTAGGATGCTCTTCACCATGGTAACGTATCAATAATAATATACTAAAATAATGAAAATGATTAAGCCTAGAAAGTGGGGCATTCCTTAAATTTATGGTCAAATTGTAGTGAAAAATATTTAAAAGCACCATGATTGCATACTTTTTTCTCGAAGATTCTATTATGATCACATTTGGGAAATATCTTGGCCACTCTATATCTAATGGCACTATCCAACTAAAATCTAAAAGATTTAATTATCACTACTCATAAAGTTGGCTTATGTCAAATTATGCAATGAATCCTATCTCCAAGGTTTGGAATTTCCTATATCTTCAAACGTGATATATATTTCTCTATAATACAAGGAAACAACCAATGTTATCGTGATATATCAATCATAGAGAAACACATCATATTTTTGTAACTAAAAAACTGCAGTTAAAGGAAACTAACTTGATTTACTATAATAAAAGTGATAAGGAAACATAAATATATACTTAGTCTCTAGCAAGGGCTAAGTTTGAATTGTCTAGGGATAAGTTACTTGTTGTAGAGAAAACATTTCTCTATTATTGGGGAGTGTCAGGCTAGGCAGTAACTCCATAAAACAAAAATGATTTGACTGTTCAGTTCATCTCCCGATGACTGTACATATTTCTAATTTAGTTATTTACATAAATTCACTCAATCACAAGGATTAGGTGTCAACACTCCCCCCTTAATCTAAAGGGATGTTGGTGAGTCCAAGCATGATTCTGAATCATTCAAGCTTTTCTCTTCCAAGCGCTTTGGTGAATATGTCTACAATTTGCTCATTTGTGGAAGAATGACGGAGATGGATTGTCTTGGCCTAAACATGATGTCACATCAGATGATATTTAGTATTGATGTGCTTCGTTCGATCATGGAACTTTGGGTTCTTGTCCAACTTTATTGCAGAGGTATTGTAAATCATAAGTGGAGTTGATTGTACTTGTTTTACCTGCAAATCTTCAAGAAGTTTCCTGAGCCACACAATTTCTTTTGTTGCTTCAGTTGGTGCCACGTATTCTGTTTCTGTTATGGATTCTATTGGAACTGATTGTTTGTGTGATCTCTAGGAGATAGCTCCTGATCCAAGACTCATAGCATATCTTGAAGTTGATACCCCAGTTTCATTCTCTCCATCGAAGTTTGAATCAAAGTATCCAATCAAGATGAATTCGTCCACCTGTGTATACTTGATTTCAAAGTCTTGAGTTCCCTTCAAGTACCTTAGAACTCTTTTTGCAGCAAACCAATGTCACTCACAAGGCTTTTGCATAAACCTAGAGAGGATTCCAGCAACAAACATAATGTTTGGTCTGGTGGTAGTTAGGTAGTTGAGAATTCCTACAAGTTGTCTATACTTTGTTGCATCCTCAAATTCTTTTCCTTCAATAGATGTGAGCTTTACGTTTTGTTCCATTGGAGTAGTAAGAGGATTGCACTCTGTCATGCCAAACCTGCTCAACAGATCTCCAATGTATTTCTTTTGAGAAAGAAATATGGACTTGAATGTTGGGTTACTTCAATGCCAAGATAGTAATTAACATAGCCCAAATCAGTCATTTCAAAACTTTTCCCCAATTCCTTCTTTATGGATGTAATGTAGATTTCATTTTTCCCTATCATCACAATATCATCTATATATACCACAAGATATATGATTGTTTTGCCAACTTTCTTGACAAATAAAGTTGCATCATCAAGATCAAAATGTTTGAAATTGAGTTTCAGAAGATGCTTAGTTACTTTTTCATACCAGGCTCGTGGTGCTTGTTTGAGGCCAGACAAGGACTTCACAACACAGCAAATCCTTCAGGCTAGGACATAAAAACATTCTCTTTTATATCTCCATTCAAGAAAGCAGTTTTTACATCCATTTGATGGACTTTCGAATAGTTTTGAGCTGCTAGTGCAAAGAGTGTCCAGATGGTAGCCCATTTTGCTGTGGGGGAAAAGTCCTCTCATAATTGACCCCTTCCTTCTATGCAAAACCTTTTGCCACAAGCCTAGCTTTGTGCTTGTCAAGTGAGCCATCAGCTTTATACATGTTCTTGTAGGCCCACTTGTAGCTAGTTGGTTTGGTTCCTAATGGAGGATCAACCAGCTTCCAAGTGTCATTATTTATGAGGGCATCATACTCCTTTTGCATCGCTTCTTTCCATTCATCATGAGAAGCAGCTTCTTT
>APFE030141152.1:0-10348 GCA_000404065.3 Pinus taeda | reverse complement strand
AAATCCTTTTTTTTAGATTACCGGGCGTTCGGGGAAATTCTCGACTGAACCAACCAACTCCCGGATTGCATTTTTTGAAAGAGCCCAGAGAGTTTTGATCCCGGGCTTATCATTTGAAAAAAAAAAAATTATATGAATGCATAAAGGGTTTTCTGAAGCATCTCACATTAAATTTAAAATTCTAAAAATATTTCTATGGCATATTGACGAATCTAGCTATTTTGAGCCTCTGAGCTGTAATTACTGTAATTATTTCGTTGGTTCTTAGGGTTGGGTTTCATTTATTTTTTTTTTTTGCATTTTCAGGTTCTGGCTGTTTGTTTTTATTGTTTTCAGGTTGCAGGTACAGGTTTTGAGAATTTTTCAAGGTTTCTATCAAGCAATCTGGAGCAGGAAGGATTTAAAATTTCAATCAATTTTCTGGACTACGAGTCTGCTACCTGCGTTTTCAATTTTCATTGCTGAATGGGGTTTTACTGCAGAAAAATTTTGAAAATTTTTTTCTTTTAGAGGCCGCAGTCATTGTTGCTCCCTTCAAACCTGCACAAGACTTGCGTATTCAGCCTCTTCATCGATTATTCCTCCAAATTCGTCCTCTCTACCATTACAGTCTCGTCTCTACTGCCCATCCGCTGCAAATTCGTCCCTACGCGTTTTCCTTCAGCAATTTCCCTTCACCCTTCACACTGCCATCACTTCAGCTCTCCACGCATCTGCGTGCTGGCTCCTCACGCAACTTCATTTCTGCTGCCTCTTAACGCTGCCCATTATCGGCCTTATTCCTCCACGCAGCCGCTCAAACTCTGCCATCGAACTCATTTTCCATTGCCCAAATCCCCTCATTTCCTTTAGATCTGCGTTGCAGCGCCATTCACCTGCAATTCCTCACGCTGGTTTCAAAAACCCTCCTCGCTTCTCCATTTCATTCCTCCTGCCTCACGCTATCCCTTTGACAATCTGCGCGCCGCATCAAACCATTGCTCCACGCATTTCTTCTCCTCCGCATAGCCTCTTCACGCTACTGTCAACTCTTCATCCAACTTGCACATCTGCATTACACACAACAATAACAAACGACACACATTTAGATTTATTTTTACATGAGCATACTAATAAGGTTAGCATAGATATTTTTGTTCATGTTAGTTCATTTAGATAGATTTTAGTTTAAATTTTAGGTTTTGATTTTTATTTTATTTTGGTTAGATTTCATTTAGTTTAAATTATAGTTTGATTTCTTTTAAGTAAAAAATATAACAAAAAGAGTTAGACTTTTCTTTGTTTTATTTAGTTTAAGCTTTATTTATTTCGACTTTGTTTTTGTTTTAATCTTAAAATTTTATAAAAAATATAATATATATATATATATATATATATATATATATATATAATCATAAATGGTTTAAAAAAATAAAATAAAAAATTAAAAAAACTTTTTTAGGTTTTAGATTTTGAAGTTTTTTTAGAATTTATATTTCCCCTTTATGTATATATTGAATAAAGTTTTAGTTTTAGATTCATTAAATATTGTTTTAGTTTTAAGACTAAAATTTCTTTAAAATATTAGATTTAATTTTAAAAGTTTGATTTTAAAAAATATATAAAAAATCATAAAAATTTAAAATTAAAAAAGGCATAAAAAAAATTCTTTAGTTTTCAGAATTAAATTTTAGATTTAGATTAGTTTAATATTTGACTTTTAAGTTAGGTTTTAGTTTTGGTTTATTTGCTTTTTCATTTAATTTAGTTTAGTGTTAATAATTTTAATTTTTCATTTACTTTATTTTTTTTTGTTGTTTTGTTTTGTTTTATTTATAAAAATATAAAGGGTTTTTCGCTCTGCAACAGTAACAGGAACTTTGGCAGTATGGCACTAACTTCTTTCTTCGTCGATCAACAGTCGGTAGCCTGTGGGATCCATGAGACCGCAGCAGCAGCCTATTTGATTCGTTCGTTCCCGTGTCTTGAATTTGGGACGCCTTTGATTTCGGCAGTGCGCTGGACAAACCTGCCTTTTCCTTCTCCCGGGATGCGCTGGCCATCGCCAACACGAGGTTTGACTAGAAGGAAACCCCCGAAGCTCATTTCTTCACCGCAGATGTGCCCGATTTGAAGAAAGAAGAAGTAAAGATCGAACTGGTAGATAACGGCAGTTTGCAAATTAGTGGGGAAAGACACAAGGAAGATATCCAAGAGACGGACCAGTGGCACCAGGTGGAGCGGTCAAGCGAGATATTCAGGAGACAATCCGACTGCAGGAAAATGTAAATGCAGACGGCATATCTGCTAAATTGGAGAACGGTGTCCTGACCGTCAAAGGCCCTAAGATTAAGGCAGACGCCGCTTCAGGAATTCGAGTTGAGCCAAAGTATGGATCTGGGAAAAAATCAAATTCTTTTACCACAGATCCATATTCAGACACAGAGGATCTCCTCAAGGCAACGCAGATCCAAAGCTCTGTTCATGAGAGCAAGATTTTAAGCAGATCGAATACGGATCTGGATAGATCTGATCTAATAAGAATCGAGCCAACCCAGATTACCAGATCCGGTTTTCAAATTTTTGTTAGAATGCCAAAAGGAAACACAACCTTGATTTGGACTTATGATAGCGACAAGGTTTCAGATTTGAGGAACAACATCGTCGTTCAGACTGGCTACTCGGCTGGGGAACAACACCTATTAAATGAGGGCAGATCGCTGCAAGACTGCAAAACCAAGCAAGATTACAACATCAAGTCAGGCTCCACAATCATTCTCAATATGAGATTACGAGGAAGTGCTGAAAGCTCTGGAACTAGCTCGCAAAGCAAAGGGTCTTTCAAAGAAGCAGTGAAAGGCAAAGGGATAAACCCCACAGTTGGCACTGAACCACTGGGGCAGTACATTGTAGATCAAATTCCGGAGAGCCCATCTATCTCCATCGATATACCAGAGGTAAATAATATATATTCAAATCTACAAAAAAATGCAGTTATTTGTAGATTTAATGGCTTTTGGCCTAGAACTGATGTATTATATCAATGGATCCATTCGGTCTGGACAAAAAATTGCTAAATCTACCTATACCCTAAGGGGTTTTTTATAGTATGTTTTAACACAGAAGAAGAAAAGGAAACAGTTCTCAACCAAGGGCCATGGTTCTGGGGCAGTGCTGGACTTTTTATTACCCCTTGGTTTCCTGACTTTGATGCCAATACCATGGTGGTATCAAAGATGCCAGTATGGATTAGGCTGCATAACCTCCCTTTACATTTTTGGCATCAAAAGACTTTAACAGCTATTAGAAATACCTTGGGAGAATTTTAAAGATAGATGCAGAGAGACATCTAAAAGGAATATTTACTTTTGCCAGAATATGTATCGAGGCAGGTCTCAGCAGAGGAATACCTGAAAGCATAATTCTGAATTTCAATAATACACAGTGGAAACAACCCTTGGACTATGAAAACACAGCTTTCAAATGCCGGGGATGTCAACAAACAGGTCATCTGTACAATGCGTGTCCAAGCCCCAACAAGAGCAAGCAACAACAAAGGAAGCCAAAAGGATGGCAGAATATAGATGATGCATTAAAGAAGGCAGCTATAGCAAAGAAAGAAGAACATAATACATCAAAGGATAAAGCTCAGGACAATAAGGAAAAAGAGAATAATGAGGAAAAGGAACAAGAACTCCAGCTAGAAATAAGTGGTAATAAACGAATTCACAGTCCTGAAGGATCGGATTCAGATAAGAAACAGCCAATGAACACAGTGGAAAACGAGCTTGCCATTATTGACTCCACTCACAACATGGATAGTTGGCGAAAAGTGGAGAAGAAGAAGGGCAGAAAGGCTTAGGCCAGCTGGATTTTTCGTTTTCTGCACTCCTAATAACAGGAGCGGCACTTTCTTTTTTGTTTTTAGGCAGGACTGTATCCTGTTGGCTACATATCTACTTTCATACAGCCAAATTGAATGCTTAATGCATATGCTATGTAACTTTTTATTTTAATAAAAAGTTCGTTTTTTTCTTTGGAAAAAAAAATTATAAAAAAATATAAAAATTAAAAATTTAAAAAAAAAAATATATATATATATATATATATTAAAAAATTTCTTAAAAATGACTAATTAAAAATTGGAAATTTCTTTAGAAGTATTTTTCTGTTGTGGTAGAGTTAAATGTGCTTAAATGTTTATATCTAGAGATTAACTATTTGAATCTGGTTAGCATTTAAATTTTATGGTTGTTTAAAGCATTTAATCTTTAGAAATTTAATTGTTGGATCACTGTTAAAGCATTGTGAATTTACTGAATAGCTTGTATTGCTTGGGATATTTGATAATAAATGATTGTTTTACAAGGTTCATATTTTTGCAACATTTAATAAATAATCATTTAATCATTAACTCCATAAGGCACTGGTACATCATTTTTTAATCAATCAGGTGCTTGATATGTCTCCCAACCCAACTGGTCTACAGTTGGTCTTCCTTTATCCCATAGGGTCTACCCCCCTTAGCCTCGGGAGACGGCTTAAACGGAGGGATGGGGATCAGGGTGACAGCCCCCGGTCTGAGCGTTGTCGCGCTGCCCAGACAATCTATGCGACAACATTTTTTGGCGTCGTTGGCGGGGATAGAGTTTTTTCTGTCCTTGGTTTATTCGACATTCATCATTCTTTCTTTCTCATCTCTCATTTGAGCTGGAAAAGTCAACATTTTTTGGCATCATCTCATATTTTCCGCCATTCATTAGCCTGTCAAACAGCCAACATTCTTTGGCGTCATTTGATCTTTTCATCGCCTTATCTTTCATCATATCGTTTAATCATTCCTTTAGCACCTACTCTTCAATTCGTTTCTTGTTTGGGTGGCAACTCCATTTCTTTTCATTTATTTTTTCCAGACAAGAAGCCTCCCTCATATGTACTTGTTTGTTGCTTTTTGGTTCCTAGAATTAGATTCATTGTTCAAGTGGCAACTCCATTTCTTTCATCTCTTGATTTTCTTGAGCAAAGATCTCTTTCTATCATCCATTTGGTCCCTCATTATCCATGATGGATTATTCGTTTAAACCATGTCATTTTATTGATGATCTCCATGATTTACCGGAAGTGGCCATTTCTAAATTACCTTTGTTCTCGGGTGGTGTTTCAGTCGATGTTAGAAGGCATTTAAGGAATTTTTATCATATAACGTTCATGTATTGTAAACTTCCTCAATATGATCATGAAGATGTCAAAATGCATCTATTTGTCCTTTCTTTAGAGGCTGATGCTTTGAATTGGTTTAATAATTGTCCTGAAGACTCTTTCACTTCTTTACAGGACATTTTCAATGCTTTTAAAGATAGATATGGTGATCTAGATAGCTCGCCTTGTGCCCCTAAAATTGTGCAACAGAATGAAAGTAATCTTATAAAAGGTCTAGCTGTCGATGAAAGATTTCAAGACAATTCTTCATATCAGAATGTGCAATCCACCTGTACCATTGCAGATCAAATCCATGATAGTGGAAAAGCAAGGACAAGTTATAAAATCAGTGTCAACAATGAAAAGGAAGATCAGCAACAAATTATACAAGAACTAATGCGGCTAGTAAAAAATATGGAGATCAATCAAACTAATTATGCCAATGATGTGAGAACTTTATGCACCCACCTGGAAAAACGTAATAAGGAGATGGGGATCATGAAAATTAAACACTCTGATCACATAACCGACATGCAAAATCAGCATGTTAAGGAAATTGAGGGCATGAAAACTAATCATGACAAGGAAATTAATTTTATGCAAAGCAAGTTATCAAGCTTAGAGGAAAATATGACGACCATGGAAGCTAATCAGATATGTCTTCAGAATAAGTTATTGACTATGGAAGAAGACCATGCCAGGGAAATTAGTACTATGAAAGTTGAACACTCTAGCCAGATAGATGCCATCACAATACAGGTACATAAATTTCAACAGCAGTCAGGGGATGAAAAAAACCAGCAAACATCGACAGATCAAAAGCCTCCTTATTTGCCGCAACAAGTTCCATCTTATTATGAGGAGGTCACTAGTTCGATTGAAAAGTGGTTAATTGAAGATGATCCAGATAAGATTTAAAAAGATAAAGATCAAATGCAAAATGAAGAAAAACATGTCACACATATCTTACATACTTCATCTAAGGGTTTTGAAGCAGAATGTTCCACGTCATCAGTGATACAGCGTGCCACGAAGAAAAAGCGCAAGAAAAAGAAAATGAGAAAAAGATTTGATGCATCAGACAGCTGTGAGCAGCTTGATTTTCGGATAGGAGAAAGTCCTACAGTATGCAGAATTGGACATGGCACATCCGATAAGCAGCCGACAGATTTGCCTGAAAGCAGGCAAATGCTCAGTATACACTATATTGAACGCAATTGATGCCATGGGGCGTTCTCTGTATTGTATTTTTAACCCTACACCTTGTCATTTCAGCATTTTCATTTCTCTTTTAGGATTAGATTTACTTTTCACTAGATAGTTAATAAATGAAGAGCTTATATCTTTCCTATGCTTAATGTTATATGATGATTTTTGGATGAACGCTACTTATGTTTTTTTGTGTGTTGCGTGGATGCAGATTCTGGATTCTCACATTCCTACAGTGCAGCAACGTGTCCCCAAGTAGAGCCAGACGTTGACCACTATGTGTCAACTACCCATAGCAGTACACCCCCTTTTTTCACAAAAGGGATAATGCTTGATCGACCTGTCCGTGCCATTCGATTTTCATCATCAGCGTGATCATGTTATGTTGTCAACCCAGTCTGCATGTGTAAATTGTAAATAATCTTAGCAGATCTGAGTCATGTATGTAAATTGCTTAGGCAAACCTAATTTTCTAGTGATAATCTACATTTTGGAAGTTTTTTTGTCTCACCGATCCATGATTGACAAAGTTTTTCTTCAGCCTAACCCCAAAGCCGAAATGAATTGTCATTGGAATCTTAGGTGAATCTTAGTGTGCTTCGAGTCTATGTAAAATAATTTAGAAAAATTCTAACTATTTGGTTAGGTTATTACAAATTGCTTGATCTGCTAGATTATGTTTGTGTCGCAAAACTGGGTGGTCTATGAGGGTCTATGTCAAATGGGTTTTCCCCCTTGAGATGTAAAATTGTAAAAGTCATGATGTAAACAGGGTTAGGAATATCCCCTCGTAAGCTCCTAAGCCTTACGCAGTTGTGTAAAAAGCCGCGATTAAATCGCGCTTTTTTCAAAAAATCGCGTGCCTCTTAGCCCGATTTAATCGCGCTTTTTATAGAAAAGCGGGCTCTAAATTTTTTTTGCCGCCTTTTTTTGGGAAAAAAAAGCCTCAGGCTGGCGGGGCAGCGCGATTATTAATGAAAATTTTCTGAAAAAAAAAAATGAAAAAAAATGAATATTTTTGTACCAAAACGAATTTTTTCCCGATTTTTTCCGCTTTTTTTTCCCTATTTGTCCGAATTTTTTAACAAACATTGTCCTACGTCCTAGCGTGATTTTCCAAAGGCTAAGTTTGTGGAACCAAAAAAATAAATAATTAATAATTAAAAATTTAAAAAATTAAAAATAAATTAAAATTAAAATTTTAAAAATAAATAAAAAAACATTGAAAAAATAAAATAAAATAATAATTAAGTCAAAGTTGAGTAATAAATGCAGGATTTTAATTTTTTAATATATTAAAATGCATTTAAAAATTCGACAAATGAGATTGAAAGGGATTTTGATCCTCATCGATGGTCAAGATTAGTTTGACATGGATCACTCAAACTAGCCGTTGGGAATTTTTCCTTTAAATAGGGTGTCAGAAGTCATTTGAGATCATTCGATCTGAGAGTCGTGTGCTAAATAAAGCTCTCTTGTAGTCATTTTTTGTGCAATAAAGAAAGACTTTGGGGTTGAAAATCTAGTTGGTGTTACTCTTCTGAAAATGTTGTAAGATGTTTTATTTTTCTGCATAATTTTATTTTCAGCCATTGATAATAGCTTGATGAAGATTGATTTAGGCACAAGTATCTTGTCTGATCTTTAAGTTTTGAATGATAGTTTAATTTCTGAAATATAATGGCAGGTATCTCCATTTGATCTGAATTTCACTGTTGTTTTCTCCCTCTATGTTAATGGTTGATTTTAAGTTGTGCAGGAAATCCCTTTTTTTAGATTATCGGGCGTTCGGGGAAGCTCTCGGCTGAACTAGCCAACTCCCAAATTGCGTTTTCTGAAAAAACCCAGCCAGTTTTGATCCCGAGCTTATCATTTGAATTTATTTTTTATATGAATGCATAAAGGGTTTTTTAAGCATCTCACATTAAATTTAAAATTCTAAAAATATTTATGTGGCATATTGACGAATCTGGCTATTTAGAGCCTCTGAGCTGTAATTACTGTAATTATTTAGCTGGTTCTTAGGGTTTTTAGGGTTTCATTTATTTTTAGTTTTTTGCATTTTCAGGTTCTGGTTGTTTGTTTTTATTGTTTTCAGGTTGCAGGTACAGGTTTTGAGAATTTTTTAGGGTTTTTATTAGGCAATCTGGAGCAGGAAGGATTTAAAATTTCAATCAATTTTCTGGACTAAGGGTCTGCTCCCTGCGTTTTCAATTTTCACTGCTGCCTGGGGTTTTACTGCTGCAGAAAAATTTTGAAAATTTTTTCTTTTAGAGGCCGCAGTCATTGCTGCTCCCTTCAACCTGCACAAGACTTGCGTATTCAGACTCTTCATCGATTCTTCCTCCAAATCCGTCCTCTCTGCCATTACAGTCTCGTCTCTACTGCCCATCCGCTGCAAATTCGTCCCTACGCGTTTTCCTTCAGCAATTTCCCTTCACCCTTCACACTGCCATCACTTCAGCTCTCCACACGTAGCTTCATTTCTGCTACCTCCTAACGCTGCCCATTATCGGCCTTATTCCTCCACGCAGCCGCTCAAACTCTGCCATCGAACTCATTTTCCACTGCCCGAATCCCCTCATTTCCTTTCGATCTGCGTTGCAGCTCCATTCACCTGCAATTCCTCACACTGGTTTCAAAACCCCTCCTCGCTCTTCATTTTATTCCTCCTGCCTCACGCTGTCCCTCTGACAATCTGTGCGCCGCATCAAACCATTGCTCCACGCATTTCTTCTCCTCCTCGTAGCCTCTTCACGCTGATGTCAACTCTTCATCCAACCTGCACATCTGCATTACACGCAACAATAACAAATGGCAGACATTTTGATTTTTATTTTTACATGAGCATACTAATAAGGTTAACATAGATATTTTTGTTCATGTTAGTTCATTTAGATAGATTTTAGTTTAGATTTTAGGTTTTGATTTTTATTTTATTTTGGTTAGATTTCATTTAGTTTAAATTAAAGTTTGATTTCTTTTAAATAAAAAAATATAACAAAAAGAGTTAGACTTTTCTTTGTTTTATTTAGATTTAAGTTTTGTTTATTTAGATTTTGTTTTGTTTTAATCTTAAAATTTTATAAAAATTAACAATACATATATAAATCATCATAAATAAGTTTAAAAAAATAAAAATAAAAATAAATTCTTTTTTAGGTTTTAGATTTGAAGTTTTTTTAGAATTCAGATTTTCCCTTTTTTTTATGTATATATGATAAAGTTTTAGTTTTGGATTCATTAAATTTTTGTTTTAGTTTTAGACTTAGATTTCTTTAAAATATTAGATCTAATTTTTTTGAAAGTTTGTGTTCAACACACATGGACAGCAAGAGAGATGTGAAAGATAAAACATGCAATACTATTTTTATTAACAAGAGATTTACATTTATAGTACATTATGTGACCTTTGGGATTCACATCCCAAGGTCTCTTGGATTACTTAGTCTATTCAGTTTCCACACTAACCCATTTAGGATTAGGTGTCCAACATTCCCCCCCTTAATCCGAAGGGTTATGTATGAGTCCAAGAAGAGAGCTGTAATACAAAATGTGCAAAAATGCATGGCAGCACTAGGCTGGATGTGCTCTATGAAATTTTGGTATAAAAAGGCAGTGGTTTAAGGATGACCACCAACACTGGAATGCTTAGTTCAGTTCCCGGAACTCTTCCAAAACTGGCAAGAAGCGGAAGTCTTCTGCTAGAGGAAGTGATCCTATTGTTTTAAAGAGGGAAACCTTCAACCATAAAAGGGAGGTCTCACCCCGCATAAGAGGTAAAACTTCAACCTGAAAAAGGGAAGTCTCAACCTGTGATGGTTTAAGGATGACCAACAACTCCGGAATGCTTATGCAATTCCTGGAACTCTTCCAAAGCTGGCAAGAAGCTGGAGTCTTCTGCTAGAGGAAGTGTTCTCAATTTTGTTCCCAGAACTCTTCCAAAACTCGCAAGAAGCTG
>APFE030141148.1:0-11175 GCA_000404065.3 Pinus taeda | reverse complement strand
TATATATATATAGATATTAAAAAGAAAAAACAGCTAAAGTTGGTTTACAAGCATACTCTTATTCAAACCAATTCAATTTAATATATATATATTGAAATGAAGACCAAAAGTCTATGCGTAGACCAGGGAAAAACCTTTATGTCTTGATAATTCATAATCTTACCCCCTCACACATTGCATTGGATTCTTGAAGTTTAAGAATTTAAATATGGTGATACGTTGAACTTAACGTAATTAAGTGTGTAATATTAGTTGAGATGGAGGAGGATGTAAAGATCGGAGTGCTATTGAAGGAAGGAAATACCACACAATTTCGTAAATGGTTAATTAACTAATTTTGAATTAAATATATTAAAAAATTAAAACTGAGTGAGCTAATAACATAAACCTATTATATATCATATTTAACTTTTTAAATTATAAAATATAAATCATTATAAAATAAAGATATGGACCTGCATGTTATCTTAATATTTTTCATTTTTTTAAGAGTGGGAAAACTAAAGGAATTTATTTTTTCAAATGAGCATCACATGGTAGGGATAAGGAACTTTCACATAGTTAATGGGAGGATTTGTGCCAAATAATCATATACACTCATTTCTTTATTCATCACACCCATTGTTTATTTTAATTAGGCTCATGATATGTGGAGTTGGCATGTCCTTTTGAAATAAAAATGCATTTTCTGGTTAACCATCCACAACCACATTTTGACTTGGGAGAGACTCATCAAATTGAGATTTATAAGTTTTGGCAGTTGCATTCTTTACAAATCAGATGGGGAAGACTTCTATCACTATTTTGTGAAATGTCTTTTTGCCGATGTTGTTTGGGAGGATGTTTCCCATCTCCGGGGAGTAAATGTTGCATGTAAAGTATTTTCTATTACAAATTGTCTCATATTATGGGCCCAACATGCCACGCCTTACAAGGTTGTCCCATTTTATACATTTTGGGGGATTTAGCGATCTAGGAACAACCTCATTTTCGAGGGTAAAGTCCCATATATCAAGATGTTGGCCCTCAAGATTGTTGCATACTTCAATGAAATTGATCCATGGCATCCCAAGGCTCCTTCTTGATTAGTCACTTTGGTTGAATTGGATGGTATATTCCCCATATATTACTTTGACAATGTATCTTCACAAGGAAGATGTGGTTGTGCTGTACATCTTTGTATTGATCCCTCTTCTCTATACCTTTTTTTCTAGTTTAGTGGGCTTGTAGACAATTGCACCACATAGAAGATAGCTATATGAGGTGCTCTTCAATGTGTCTCTGGGATAGGCATTGAAAAGGCTCACATCATTTGAGACTCACTCTCTTTAATTCAATGGATACATGGTAGGATTGATTTGGATGTCCCTCCTCTATGGAATTTGATGCAACGAATTCGAGACTTGAAGACTTCCTTACATGACATGTCATTTCAGCATGTATACTCAGAACAAAACCTGGAGAGAGACGCTCTTTCCGAGCGTGGTGTGGTTCTCTCCAATGGGCTTTCATAATAATGTACTAATGGCATATCATTAATCTGATTTGGTTTATATTTTAGAGTTTACAATCCAACTTAGGTAAAACATGCAATGATGTATGCTTTTACAATCTTCATGGACATGTCTCTCTTTTTTTTCTTCTAACAAACATAGTTATTAAGTACATAATTATTTATGGAAAACATTCCATAGACTTAGGGTTTGTAATTTCCAATACTAGATATTTTTCACGTTTTTATTTCTAATTTCATGTAAAAAAAGGTTGGAAAGGATATTTAGAGGTGTGGTCATACAATTATTTAAATTGTTAACATTGATATAATTATTGTGTTTTGTTGTTAAGTTTAGAGTAATATTTGTTTTGTCTATTATATTTTATTTAAATAATTAATATAAATTAATATTATATGTTTTAAAATATAATAATTTTTAAATTGTTTAAATTATTAATACATTTAATTTTATAAATTATTAAATATATTTTTAAATATAAACTCATAATTGTTTTATTAATTATTTATTTATTTTGAGAATATTGATCGTTACTATTTCACAATATGCCACTATTTATATTTATAAATGAATAATTACACCGTTTTTGTTTTTTTGGAAATGAATAATTACGATTTTTTTTTTGAGGTTATGTGGTTGAGGTTGAAGTATGATCAATCTACTGTGGAACGGACTTCACAAAGTGGACGACAACAGACCAGAGAACATATTGGTTTTTTTGTGCCTTACAATTTCAAAGTCGTTCGCAGCAATGCATATTCACATGATCACCATTCTCACGACGGCGCCGTCACAGTTGAAAATTTTGTTGGTGAATTGGGATAGAAGTGGACGTGGCATTGACGATTGGACAATATCTCTTGGCTTTCACACTGACGGTTGGGGTGTGCCATTGACGATGGACAATATCTCTTGGCTCTTCCAGCTCTCTAGGCTTACCTTTCACAGCACTCTTTTGAGTCAAGTCAAGAAGGAAACATATTGTTTTTTCTTGAAAATTTTGTTGTGGATTGGGATAGAAGTGGACGTGGCATTGACGATTGGACAATATCTCTTGGCTTTCACACTGACAGGTGGGGTGTGCCATTCACGATGGACAATATCTCTTGGCTCTTCCAGCTCTCTAGGCTTTGACAGTGACAGTTGGGACGTGCCTTATTTTCTGTCGTTTTCGTAGTTATAAACCTTTCTCAGGACTCTTTTCAGTCAAATCAACAATGTTTTGAGTCAAGTCAACCAGGAAACCTAGATTGTTTTAAGTCAACCATCAAACAAAGAAAACTAAAATATCCATCTAATCATGGAAAACTATAGAAAACTAAAATATCCATCTTAACTGCGTTTTACTAACCGTGGATAAGTATTTACTAAGTAAATAAAGTGTAGTTTTTTAGTGAGGTATAATGTATTTTTTGAATGCATAATGATTAATATTTTTTTAAAATATTTAAAAAATAGTTAAAATTAATTAAAAAAAAAAAAAATTTAAAGTCAAAAATATTTCTAAATTAATTAATTAATTATTATTATTATTTTTTTTTTTAATTTGAAGAATTAAAAAAAATAATTTTATAGAATATAAATATTTTAATATTACTTCAATATTTTTTGAAATTAAAAATAGCCCAATATTATTAGTTCATTATTTTTGTATTTTATTTTTTCTAAGATAATAAAACTTGTGTAACTTTTCTTTAATTGTTAATATAATAATTATCATTCGTTTCTATCCACAATATATTACTTTTATATCTAAGAAATTATGCACCTAAAATAACTGATTAGTAATAAACATTTATTTGTTTTAGATTTTTTTGAACTTTGGGCAATCATTTAGTTTCCTTATATTTTAGAAAGATGAGATCTTATTTTGTTAAAACATCTTAGATTCATTTTAACTCTGATCTGTAGCAGGGAACCAAATCTCCAAAGGTGCAAACATTCTATATGAGGGGCTCGAATCTCCAAAGGTGCAAACTTCTTTTTTAAGTGTAAAATTTGAGGAAAAATTTGCACTAAGAGAGATTTGATCCTCTTGATGCTTGTTAGATCTAGAGTTAAAATGGGTCTACAGTATTTTGATTATTAATACAAATAACATCACATAATACTAATATAGATCCATCTCAACTTTAGATCTATTAAGCAACACATGAAATCTCTTGAGATATAAACTAACAAAATATAATTTCAATCTAATAAAAAACAAACAAAACAATAATCCCATCTAGTAATTACTAAAGTTACATCGAGTCTAGCAATATATAACTTTACGCATCGTGTAAAATTGCATTGGAATCTAATGCAGATATGCTTATTTAGATTACATCATGTATTTTATTGCCTCCAACATTCATCGTCGTACTGCTTGGGGCATAAAAAAATGCCTTATAAGCAGTTTCTTTGCTATGAGTAAAATTGCCTCTTAAACCGTTTCTTTGCTACGATGCGTTTTGTTCTTAATGCAGTGTCATTGCTGCGTTAATATTTTATGCTATTTTGGCTATGGAATTGTTTGGATATGTGAGACGGCACTACTAACGCAATAAATTTCGTTGTTGGAATGCTTTACACACTCGGCAGCGCGAAATGTTGGATATCAATTTATGGTTCAATCTAGTTCAACAATTCCTTTTGCGAGAAGGTAAGTGGAACCTACTCTCTAATTTCATTTCTATTTTTGATATTATTGTGATCAGCTAGGTAACAGGGTTTTGTGTTTTAATTATCATTCAAGGTTTCATCCTTTCTTGGCATTTCTATTTGGTATTTCTTTTTTGTAAGAGCATCATTAGAAATAGGTTGCATATAAATTAGATTTTTTAATTAATATTTTATTGGTGTGTGAATTTCTAAGTTATAGTTATATTTATAATTAAATGATATTAAATTTTTAGTTAAATTCATTTTTATCTAATTTGAAAAGTTTCGAATGATAATAAATATCTCATATGTATATATATTTAGTTTAATGCAATTAAGTATTAAATTAGTTTGTTGACTTTATTTTTATGTCCTGTAAAATGTTATTTTTTTTTAAGGAAAGCTTAAAACAACAAATACAAATGTAACACTTTTGTAAATATCTTAATTTTTTTACAACTTAGGGCAATATGCAATCTTGTGCTAAAGTTTCCTAGTATTCCTAGTAGGGCTTATGATTCTATGTAGCTTTCTTACATATGTTAAAGAATATTTACATAGGTTTCCATGATATGAAAATGATATTTAAACATTACATTGATGGTAAAATTTCAGCTTAAGTAGTATAGCTACATAAAATATGCTTGATTTAGCATACATTATATAAATTAATGTGGGTGTGCTTTAAATATTATAATTAAATATGTGGTTTATTAATATTTCATTATATGGTTTATTAATATTTGATTATGTATTTGGCATGTTGTATATATATTTAATCAATTTATATAAATATTGTATATTATTTCATATATTTAATAATAATCAAAGTTGGTATGGTACGCACATTTCTAAAAATTAAGTATTCAAATAATTGTATGTAGGGGTTTTTTGTCTTTATAAAAAGAACGTACCATACATCAACTTGTTGTTTGATTAGCCTCTAAACCTAAATTAGATATAATTACTTTTATTTGAATAACAATATCGACAACAATGATGATGCTTAGGCATCTCCTAGGACTAATAAGGTATATTAAAGAAAATTGAATTAAATATGATAGAAAAATTAATAGAATAGAACTTGTATTCTAGAATTCAAGCATATGTTTGACATTGAGTAGTCTACTTCTTATAGGCTTGTTCAATACAAAATGTGGTAATATTTAAGTTTGACTATGTCACCCTCCTTTGGTTAATTATATTATACTATTATTATTATCCACTAACTATGCTACATAACATATTATCTTTGACTTCTTGGGGCCTCCCATATTTTGTATGATTTCATCTTAATTTAACTCGATGGTATCCCTGTTTTCCTCCACCTTAGAAGGGTTGAAAATGAAAATGAATATTCAACCAAAACAATATAAGCATAAAAAGTTCCCATCCCCATGAGGCATGTAGGTGTGCTAACTTCTGTAGCAAGGATGAGAAAATGTAAATACAATCACATTGTGATTCAACAAAAAATGTATAGGTATGCAAGGAAGTAATATAAGATTCCAACCAACCAACAACATTGGAAGGAGTGTCATAAATTTGTGTACAATTTAAGAATGAAATTGGATGTCTTGCACTATGCATTTCCCTGATGGGATTTCCATAGTAAACCAATATTGAGCCTTGTCATCATTATTATAGGTAGCACAATGCTCATGATGCAATGATTGAGGCACCCAATGTGGTCATTTTATAGCTCTATGCTCCCCCTTGAGTTTCAATGGGATCTTTAATTTTACAACTCATTGAGTGCTCTTTCTTGCACCTTCACTACACACTACATCTAATGTACTAACAACATAACCATTTTCATATGACATTCTCATCAACCCACTATGTGAGTATCCAACAACTTAGTTGGTGGAAGCAACTTTAATTTTGATTGCAACAAAATGTTAAATTTCACATGAACTAAAGCATTTCTAGCATTGGCTAGAGCCACATGTTTTGTTTGTTTGTTTGGTTTCTTTTTTCTTTAAATAATTGTGGTTTATAGCCATCTTGATAGCATTAAATGACTCACACTTTTAGTAGGGATTCTCCCCAGTTGTACGTCACACTATTTGGAATCAAGAATTCATACCACTTATGTCCTAACAAGCTTTATATGGTTTTGAATGGCGTTTCCAATTTTGGTTTGATTAATCAGTTAAATGTATTTTTTAAATGAAATAAATGAGATGTAATTGATCTAATATGGAAAGTTCAAAATGATACTTGGAATAACTAACAAAATTAATGAGTTAAAGATATCGCCAATTATTTTATTATGTTAATCTTTAAGTACAAAAGTACTTAAGAAAATAAAAGCAATAAATTAAATAACTAGTTGTATTACAGGAAAGTATAATAATGATTAGCTAACTACAGTATTATGCTTAAGGCTACAAATAAAAGGTTTGTGAGATAAATAAGATAAAAAATGTTTCATACAAGTGAGATAAATATGCATTGTGTTGATAGGAAGAAAATATTTTCTTGTGGGATTGTCACTTGATCAATGTCCCTATTGTACCTCTGTAGACAATTATATGTTAAGGAATTATGCAAGAGCATCTAAAATGTTTTGTATTAATTTGGATTTTTGGATGACCAATGCTTTAAACTATTAAACGAGTGTAGCTTCTTAATGATTTATGCTATATTAAAAGGGTTGACTCGTCACCTTTAACAAAATTTAGCTTTGAAAAGATGTGTAAGGTTGAACTTAAGAAAATATATGATTCATTAAATCTTCAAACAGAATATTTAACTAGCCATATATAGTTGATGCATGTAAAATCCTCATAAAACAAAACAAAATATATTTAAATCTTAAAGGGAAGTGACAATTAAAAAATGTAGAGAAATTAATTAAAACAGAAAGTTCGAATTAACTAATCTTGTAGTTGATCATAACTTCATAGGGGTTTTTAGATAGATTTATTTTCAATATTGTCTTACCCATATTTCCCATTAATTTCAAACATATGCAGAATTAAACAAAATGAAAACATAAATAACATTGATAAGAAAAATGTGATGTCAATGCATTGTCTCTCACACAAGGGTGCAATGGGCATAAAAGCAAAGAAAAAATTAAAAACTCTCAAAAGATTTGACAATTCTAGGTTTTGAAAAATTAATGAAGGTTGACCAAAGACTCAAAACATAGTCCAACTTTTCAAAAATAAGTGAAATTGAAGAGCATCTTGCTCCCTAGTGGAGCCACAAAATTATTTTGGGGGGGGGGAGAAATATTATCTTGTAGATAGGATAGATCCCTTAGACTGGAAAACCAAGTCTAAAACAAAGATACACACCACATGGAAAACATTTCTAAAATGCTTGATATGATGCGTCCTCAATTGTTGTCCTTGCTGCTTTCAAACCTTTCTTCTCTTGATTTGCTCCAAGAAAGAAGAACTACAAAGGACATAAACAAAGAGTCATCGACAGATATAAACACATCAATGATAACAAACTGTCTTGGATATTCCACTGAAGTTCTCACAATAGATCTAATAGTATTATATTAAAAAAATATGAGATCTACACTAAACAACACATAAAATTTAATTGTAATTACTGAATGCATGTAAAAGTAAATCAAGAAGAAAAGTATAGAATGACAAAATAATCTCACACACACATAATACACAAGATATGCTCTCTGGGAAACCCTTTTGCGAAAAAACCCAACTAGAAGGTGAGGCTTCTTCGCCTTCTTTCTCTTACTGGAAATATGGTTGCAAATACAAACAAGTAATTTGTGTTGCCCATGGGCTACTATACTGCACAAATCCTATATGTTTTCTCTACCTCTTATCTTTCCTAGCTATCTTTGCTCAACTATGTAACACAATGCTCTTGAAAGAATGAAATGCCCTTTCCTTCTAGTGTCCCAGTTGTAACACAGCCCAATAGCCTACAAGTGGTTAATTTTAACTACATCAACTCTTAACTAGAGTTACAAAATAGACTCTTCTAGAGTTTTTTACATCACATACATGTGGCTAGCCCCTCTTCCATGAATAACAGAGGTTGCATCCTCCTGAACTATAGGTATGAAAATAGGAAGGTCAACTTCTGAGAGTCATACCTTTTGCATAGAGACTCTGATTTATGTGATTCTTGCACCATTGAAAATATTTTTGTATTTATAATAGCATCAAAATGTTTGACACTTAACCATCAATTTTTACCCGCAAAAAAATTCATTTGATACCTTAAAACCCTCCCATAAGGTTTCAGAACGCATTTCACCAAACTGGGTCCTGCTGGTAAAAATGGTCACATGAGCCTATTCCTCTACTTTTTTCACTCCAAATGCATCGAGATGGATGACAAAAAATACAATGATCCAATTTGGATAAATGATTCAACCATAAAATATGTAAGTGATCAAAGAATATTAAAATAAACAGCATGACAAATGTATATGGGAAAGAAACATGTATTTGCATTAATTATGAAGAAAATGAGAATTACAACTATGCATTGATGTTGGAAGCTGCCTTGCAATGATCCTCAATCCAAACAATTGCAATAAAAATAGCTCCAATGTATGCTTGAACAATATGTAACTATAGTTCAAAAGTCTAAAATGACAACCCAACTCTCTTTTTTTGCATTGTACTTACAAGGACTCGAAGCTAAGAGACCCATGAAGGGAGGAGAGAGATATACAATGAGTGGTATGGATCCACTATAGTAAGAACGAGGTCTAAGATAAAGGGATCTTGATCCAAATCTCAACCATTTCAAATTAGATACCAACCATGAGGCCTCTAGAATATGAATCTTCACTTACATTTTATTTTTTACCTCTATATTTACACTGTCGCGCCCTTAACACATGAAAATTATGATGACGTCACTTGGTGTTTACTATTCAACATGCATCATTGTATGTTGTGAATTGAAGACCCATGTTGACCTCCAAAATTAGGGTTTCCTAGGTATTTAATCTAGGCTTCTTATACATTATGGAAAGGTATTTCTTCAATCTTTCAACGAGATTTATGATAATAGTTAATCAAGTAGAAAAAGATCTAGATTTGGCATAATTTTCATAAATGTGACAAACTGATGTGTAACAAACACTAGAACCATGCGTTCCATAATCCCCAATATCATGGGTAATGTTTTTGAAGATGAACCTTCTAGGGTAGTTATTCCTTGAAATTTTCAAAATGCATGATCTCTGAAAGAGGAAAATCATAAAACTAAATGTAGTAGAGAAATATTACTTGACCTAGTGGGTGAAGTTCCATTCACCAAAGGAGTCTAGGTAGTTACGATGGAAGCTTTTTCCTTGCCAAAGGAAAATAATAAAGGTGGATCTCAACTTTTATTGTTCCTTTCAATAATAGTATTATAAAGGAGGTATACTTATGTTGAACCACGAAGCTTCGATATAATGTTTGAGATCCCATCTTCGTAGAGCAACATTCACATATCTTTTTCATTACTGATTGAAAGCCAAGATTTATTGTCAAAGCATTAAAATATCAAAATTAAAAAAATGATTTAAAAGGATTAAAGTATTAATATTAACATATATATTTAAAATGAACACAAATGCATATATGCGGAACTACGGAGGAATTCCATTGTGTCGAGAAAGTTTTAATTGTGTGGACCTCTGCACAATCTATTAATAAGAAAAAATGAAGCTATCCTAATTACATAGAGATAACAATAATAATGAATGAGGGGAGTCAAATTGCATCTATTCCATACTCCAAAAGAGTTAAATGAATTACAATTAAAACGTCAAAGAAAAACACATTATTACAAATTACCACATTCATTATTTGAAAGCATTAAAATTTAAATTAATGTATCAAAATTAAATATAATTATCTTAATATATTAATTTTAATATATAAAAAAATTTAAACTAATCTATATGTTAAATTTTCAATTAAAATTCACATTGTATCAAAATTTAAAAAACATTATTACATATGACATTATTTCAAGGCATTAAAATATCAAATTTGAAATCATGATTTTCAAAGTATTAAAATATTACAAGCTAGGAAATCCAACTTGCTTGCTTTAAAAAAAAACTTAAACCCTAGAAAATCAAAAATATCTCTCATTTCTTGTGATCGGAAATCATTTCATAACTAAGTTTGTGTAATGAATCAATGAAGAATTTTGCTTATGCTCTCTAAATTCTTAATTATTTAACAGCATTGAAATGTCAAAATTCAAGATAAATAGCATACTTTATGTGAAAAAATAAAATGAATTTTAGACAGCATTATTACATATGGTATTATTTCAAAACATTAAAATATCAAATCTAAAAGCGTGATTTTCAAAGCATTGAAATATTAATAGTAACATATATTTTCAAAATTAACACAAATGCATGTGTGGGACTCTAAAGGAAGTCCATTGTGTGAGGAATTTTTCAAGCTTTCATTATGTGGACCTATGCACTTCATAAAATTTATTAATAATAAAATAAGCACTAGTCTTGTGTGAGACTGTGGAGGAAGCTTTCAAGCTTTCATTGTGTGCACCTCCAAACTCCACATAATGTACTAATTATAAAATAAAATGGAGTGTGCCTTATTACAGAGATAACCATAATGATAAATGAGGCAGCTCAAATTACACATACTAACTCAAGAAGGGTGAATAGGTATTACAATTAAAACATCCAAAGAAAAACATTATTTGAAAGCATTAAAATTTAAATTAAGTATCAAAATTAAATTAAACTATCTTATATCTTAATTTCATATATATATATATATATATAATATTACTTTTCAATTAAAATTCACATTTCATCAAAATTAAAAAATATTATTACACAGTATGACATTATTTCAAAGCATTAAAATATCAAATCTAAAAGCATGATTTTCAAAGCATTAAAATATTATTATTAATGTACATTTTCACAATTAACACAAATTTGTATGTGTGGGACTATGAAGTAAGTCCATTGTGTAGAGCAAGCTTTCAAGCTTTCATTGTGCAGACCTCCACACTCTCCACAATCTATTAA
>APFE030141147.1:0-14393 GCA_000404065.3 Pinus taeda | reverse complement strand
TTCAAATTTTTCATTCTAAAGCAAGTTTTTACCTTAATAAATTTGATCCCTCTAGGTTCTTGCTAGGTCTGTGGTTAAAATGGATCTATACTTCTACAACCGAGTATGAGAGAGATGTCTGAGTATGTTTTTGTTCAGTGTGGAGTTGAAATGTCTTTTAAAAAAAATTAAATAAAAAAAGGTCAGATATAATAAAAAAACAAAAACCGATATATGTGTTTGTTTTGTTTAATTAGTAGTGTGATAAAACAACAATAATTTCATAAGTATTTGGTTTGTTTAATTAAAAGTATTATAAAACATCAATAATCTTACTCATAGTGGTCATACTAACGAGAAGTGGTAAACATATTTCACCCACTCTCAACCATAAATAAAATATGTAATAAAAAACAAAAACGAATATTCACGTTTGGTTTATTTAATTAGAAGTATAATAAAACATTAATATTCTCACTATTTGTCCATACTAAAGAGAAGTGGTAAAAATATTTCACTATCACTCTCAAGTATAAGTAAAATATTTTAATGTCCATATGAAACAACACAATCTTATATCAACTTTATAGAGAAATAAAGTAGTTAAAAGCTAAAAAATAACTCTATATACATTATATACAATTGAAAAAAACATATTGTTTTTAGTTAAAAGATTTTAATGAGTCTCACTATTTTATGCCCAAGTACATTTTGAAAAAATGCAACACAAACAATGAAAAATTACAGGTGGCCTCTCTCTCCCTCTCTCTATATATATGATCAAATCTTTGGAGGTGCAAACAATTTATTCAAATTTTGCATTCTAAAATAAGTTTTCACCTTAATAATTTTGATACCTCTAGGCTCTTGCTAGGTTTGTGGTTCAAATTTTTCATTCTAAAGCAAGTTTTTACCTTAATAAATTTGATCCCTCTAGGTTCTTGCTAGGTCTGTGGTTAAAATGGATCTATACTAGTTCTGCAACCCAGTATGAGAGAGATGTGTAAGTATGTTTGTGTTCCACATGGAGTTGACATGTACCTTTAAAAAAAATTATTTAAAAAAAAAAATCAGATATGATAAAAAACAAAAATGAATATATGTGCTTGTTTTGTTTAATTAAAAATATCACTAAACATCAATAATCTCATAAATGTTTGGTTTGTTTAATTAAAAGTATTATAAAGCATCAATAATCTCACTCTCATTGATCATACTAAGGAGAAGTGGTAAAAATATTTCATTCATTCTCAATAATAAATAAAATATCTAATAAAAAACAAAAATGAATATACATGTATTTAAGTTAAAAAAATAATTCCCACTCTCAATCACCAAAAAAAACCATACACCTTAAAAAAAACACTTATGGTATATAAAATGAAAAATACGTATTTTATATAAAATGTCTATTATATAGATAATAGAACCTAATGGAAATTCTCTATGGACCTTTTTGAAATCAAAAGAAGATACACATGGTTTATTTTTTGATATATAGATGCAATGATTTTTATGTTGTTTATGAAGCTAAGTGAGCATAGGATATTCAAGCCATTTTGGTCGTTCATATTCAATTTCAAGTTTATTAGTCCCTATCGTCAGACGACATGGGACTATAGTAATTGAACGTATTGGTTAGCATTAATATTTGTTGAAATTACTATAAATTTTTCACCCTATTTATAAAGCACCGTTGTTGTCAGCCTATTAAATTTCTGTAATATTTTTGAGGACCAACAGATTAGTTGATGGTTTTATTTGACCTCTTCCCTAGGTGGAGAGACCATATGGTTGATATTCTTGCATTAGTTTATAAGTTTATTAGATAAGATCCCATCAACATTTTTTTGTTACAAATGTGATGAAACTAATGCTAATATTAGTTTACTAACATTAATTTTTTTTCACTATAATCCCTATACTTCAATTTCATAATTCCCATCACCTTGTAATTGCCACCAGCACACCCATGCAATTTTCGTGTTCCACCAAAGACTTAAGCTCCCCTATCTTTTTTCGGCAACCTTCTCTTTTCCTTTTGTTGCAGGGGGCATTGGATTGGCTTATGGAGAGGAGGCAACCATACAGAATCCACAACCCACTGCAATAGAGGAGGCATTGATACCAACTCCATGGCCCACAACAACAACAAAAATAACTTGACTTAGCTCCCCTGTCTTTGTTCAACAACCTTCTCTTTTTCTTTTGTTGCAGGAGTCATTGTCTTGGATTTTTAGCGAGGAGGTTTCCATACCACATCCACAACCCATAAGATCAACTTAAGGAATTAAGGTGCTATAAGAAATTGTTCTAGTTTCTAGAATTGCTAAATCATGTAAAAGAAAGTTAGCAAAATAGGCTATTTTCCAAAATATGAAAAGAACCAATATTTTTCATATGGAAGCATGAAAACTAGAAGAGGGCAAACCAACTAACCCCTTTCCCCTGGTTTGGGATGCTAGAAGCAGACTAGAGATATTCCTCCCATAGCTCCTGACCTATCAATTGCTAGAAAAAACCGACTGTTGACCCCTCCATATAATTTTAGCATACATACCTTTTAATATCCTTCTATTCATGACAACTCTATGCTGGCCAATACAACAAAATATGCATTAGAAAGGGAAATTCCTATACTATAGTACCCGACTTTACCACAATTTCAAAGAAAAACTCCTGAAATAAAAACAACTATCTTCAACCCCTTCCTTCTAACACTAGTTTAATTACTAAATACCTCAAGGAAGAATGATCTGTGAAGAAATAAATAGTCTGGGCCTGCGCTTAAAGATAGTAATTATGTAGTTTGTTAATGATATGCAACAATCCAGTATATATGCAGGTCGAATCAACCACATCATCCCTATTGTCACATGTCATGCCATATTATATTTATGTCAAATGGTCCTATTCTTCATCCCTGATGCGAAGAAGGATAGGTGCATTCTTGGTTGACTGAAGAAGAGATGAAGTTCGAAATTAAAAGGAAGAGTTGAAAGGGAAAAGAGGAACTATTTTATTATTATTTATCTAAAGTTGATTATTATCCTTGTTCAAATAAATTACTATAAATATTTACTTCTATTACTAATTGTCTCTATTTTGGAATAATATTTATAATTTTAATTTAACTATCAATAATTATTATGTGGATAGTAGAATTTAACTTCCATGGAATATTCTAGAATATTCATAATAACATGATACAATGATTGAGATTTATCTTCAAAAAACTTATATAATTTTTACCCTTAAATTAATTAATTAAAAAAATGTCATATGGAGTGAGTTATGGTTTTTTGAGCATGTGGTATTGGCTAGTGATATTGTAACAAAGTCTATCTATAGATTAAAAATACACATGATAATGTCAAGGTACATCTCCATATTAACAAAGTGATATGTATCATGACATAAGTGTTTTAATGCTTATTATAGAGAGATCTAATTTATACGACTGCACTAATTTTATATTTAAATATAATATATTCTATTACTCAATATATCCTAAAGCATTTTTTTTGGATAGATTTTGGAAAAAAAATCACCAAATTGCTTTCAATATACAATTACATTAATCATAATTGATTTGAGAAATTACATGAACCATAATATATTTGAAAAACCATGAGACCTTCTTGTCATGTCCTTCAATTGGTTTATTATTAAAACTTAAAATTGGTTGAAATTTCAAAGTATCCACATTTAGAGAAAGCTATGTTGTACAAAAAGATATGGAGTTGGAGTAACCACAACTTTTAGTCCTTTTGCAACTTCTTTAACGGTCACAATTTGGAGGTGCCATGGGCAAACATGCCAAGTCCATATAGAAAAAATATGATGATGTGATCAAAGTGAAACCATAAGCAACAACTATAATGAATGTGGATGTCGAGCAGTAAAAAGGGTCTTTTTCACCTCTATTTACCTCGCATTAACTTATCAATCCAGGAACGATTTGATATCTCAAAGAGTGTACTCAGTTTGAGGCGGTCATTTGTCAAAGTAATGCTAGTAGTATAGTGCTCAAAATACAAGAGTAAACGGATGCTTAAGACAAGATCTACTTATAGCAAAGCACTTTAAGACTTAAATCATGCATTCAGAAAACTCTAGAAATTTATCATTCAAGGGTACAGTAACGGTAACTCATCCCTCTGTAAACTGATGTAACTAAAGATAATCAAGGAACAGACCATCAACCTGGGAACTAGAAAACGAATGTCAACGCTCACTACAGCCTCAGATCGTTCTGCACACCAAAGCAATGATAACGCAAATAACAGGAAATGGAACAACAACCAAGAAATGGAACAACAACTAGGAAATGGAACAACAACTAGTTCTTATAAATAGAAAAACCTTAATCTATAGAAATAAATGCAGCAATTGTATCCTACAGAAGTCGGATAAAAATCTTTACTCTAAGAATAAATCAGATAGCAAACAGAAATAGAATGGAAACTAATAGGCAATGAAATATAGAACAACAACTAGAGTCAAATGTAAATGTACAATGAACCAAGATAAATGACACACATGACACGCTTAATATTAAAATAAACAGTAATCTAACTTCGATATAATAGGTATCAATCTCAGTTATAAAGAATAACTATTTTAATTCGTAATGGAACAACAATGTTAGTTGGACAACAATCGCGATTATGTATAAACCATAGATGAATATAGTAATACCAACCTATGAATGTTACAACATGGTTACTCTGTAATTGAACAACGATAGCATTCTGTAAGGGACAACAATGTTATATCAATGATCAAAGGAACAACAATGCATTACAAAGTTCGAATGAACAATACAACATTCCTATTTTAGAGAACAATATTACTCAGTTGAACATAAATCAAATATAACATGACTGTGATATAAAATAACAAAACACATCAGATTACCGAACAAAGTTGCTAATGAAAACTGCACACGAATTAGAGATAATAGTACAGGAGCAAGTGTTCCACTAGGGCCGAGCCCTTAGCCTCCAAGGACACACCGCTTGAGATTACTCAAGAACCAAAGATGGAATGACAACCAAATTTATATTAAAACATCAAAGCAAAGTTATAGTGGATCACTTCTCAATGAGAGTTGATGATCAAAGTTTCATATACAAAGAAGAGTTACATAGAAAAATAGCAACAGATCGTCCCCCCAGCTAGTAGTGCTGCCCCTTTTTATAACAGCTGAGTGGAAATATCAATGATGCAAAAATAGTTAAGATAGTGATCCCTTGGGATCAAAGGATCCTGAGGGATTCGACAAACTGTTAATTCCCAGCTGTCCATTTGTTTTCTTGCACCGATTCAATATCTCCTTTTCCTTTCCTTGGATGATACGCTTCAATTTGGATCACCTTGTTTGCATGTGGTTCCCTGCCAAAGGGAAAACAGTTAACTTTGCCCTGTCTTTTCCTTTGGGACGGAAATCTTTCATTTTTTCCCTTTCCTGCATAAGAAAATGGAAATTATTAGTATTTTTGTGTTGCATATAAATCCCATAGATTTTGACATGATTCCTTATGATCTACCTAGTTCATGATGCGAAGAGGTTATGTGTTTTAAAGAAAAGATGACAAAATAATCAATAAAAACATACCTTTTTCAGTACTCCACACACCCCCCTGCTTACCCTTTTTCATGCCCTCATGAAAACATTGTAGTTGACATGTAAGGCGGTAAGAGAGTAAGCCGGAGATGGGATCTCATGTTGTTATAGACATATTTGGGCACTGCAAACCCAATCTTATATGTCCATAAACCAAGGGCTTATAAGTCCCTAAAAGTGTTGTTTCATACCCTAAAGGAGCAAGGTCAGCTGATTACATCATCTCCCAAAAGTTCTCCATGAAAAACTACTTAGAACTGGTCAAAACTGGATCATCTCATTTGCTCCATGGTCAGGGTGCAATGCATCACACCTACTACACATGGGAGGTGCAATGCATACTGAAAATTCATTCTATAGGGTGCGATGAGGGAGAATAGACAAATGGTAGAGACAGTTTGTTAGATGGATGATTAAGGAATATTCTAGAAACTTCTCATATGACACTTTCCTCTCAGAATTCGCCCAGGGATGAGTAAGAGATCAATGAAATCTCCAAGTGGAACCAAGAATTATCAATGGAATGACACTAATCAAAAACCCAGAGCTAACTCACACCTCTGCAAATATCTATATATGGATCCCTCATCTCAGAGATCCAGAGGTTGGAGGCTGGAATCTTGTATCTTGTAAGAAAGTGTTGTTGGTTTCCTGGTGGAATATCATAGTGTTTGGTGATCTAAGCTTTTCATGAGGTGAAGAAGGGATTTCATGCTGGGAGGATGACGCTGGGTGAGATCAATGGGTTGTAATCCTCTCTTCTAATCTTTATATCAATAAAGTTATTCAAGTTTTCCTCCACATTCTTGTAATAATGTATGATAATATATGCATTTGTGTGGTCAATATATATCTGGTCATATATTGTTTATCTTTGTAGATCTCTGCACTTTGAAGGTATTATGTTGCTTTGACTTTACAGGTACCCTTTGAAGCAGAGTGGTTGAGGAAAGAGTGGCAAAGATTTGGCAAAGGGGAGAAGGAACAAGCAAGGAACCAAGTGATTGAGGTTGGTATTCTTTGCTCCTCTCCTATCTACTTCTCGTAAAAGAAAACGAAAGTAAATTTAATCTGTTTACTTCTAAGATAGCTACCTGTCTTAGTGGGACTACCAGCTCTGCATAGACACTAGATTTCCCGATAACAAAATGGCGACTTCACTGGGGAGCGAATAGCTTGTTTGCTTGTCTATATTTGTTTGCTTTATAAACGACAGATGAAGCCTGAAGTCAAGCTAACTAGCCTTCGAACTGCATTAGCTATGCAAGTGCAAAGTAGATCAATGTTGCTTCATTCTATCTCTGGGTTTTGTTTATAAACTGAACGATTGATTTGCAAACATCCTAATTGCCTAGTGGTGGCTCAAGTAGCCTCATTAGATCAGCCCCTGTGATTTATATTTACTGACTAACATTAGCTCGGCCTAAATCCCTAAACTAAGCTGCAAACTGTGACCAAGAACCAAGTTCAAGTCTCATCCTTGGACCATCTCACCTTCTCCTCTTGGGAATCTAGATGCATCGCACCTCCCGTGTGCAATAGGTGGGATGCATCGCTCTTTCCCTGTGTTACAGGTGCGATGATCAGATAAGACTTCTTCTGCTTCTAGATTTTGGTTTTTTGTTCACTCTCTTCAGCTTTATTCAAGAGTTTTGCTATCTGTGATTAGTATACCACTGTGGAAACTCCCTTCCTTTCCATGATTCATCCTCCATTGTACAAAGAACTGTAAATGTTTTTATGTATTGTTCGCCATTTACGGTCCTCCTTTACAAAGAAGTAGTGTAATCAAACTGTCGTCTTTTGATTTGGAAGTGTCGTAAGTGTCGTTTTCAGTCAAAGAAAAGAATCCTACTATTATTGATGTCCGATTACACTGTTACTCTTGTATTTGATTTGAATTAATAGTTTTTCAAGTGTCGAAAGCAATTTCCAATTCAAAATCGCAAAGTGTTGTCATTATCTTCCTTTCATCTTTTGAAGAGAAAATTGTTAGTAATATCGCTTGAAACGATTCAGATTTGTACTTAGCATTATTTTTGTCATTCACAGATTAAGAAAGCGAAAACAAATACATGCATGTGCATTTGCCTTTGGACTGCTTGTTGATTTTGATTTAGGACAGTGCATCTAGTGTGTGCTCTCTTCTCTATGTTGAAAGAATCCCACTTCTGTTTCCTTAGTATTTAGGATTTTCATTGCAAAAAGAAGATTAAACGATTATTTATCATCTTAGATTGCATTTTAGGAATTGTATATCTAAATCATGCGATGAACCTGAAAGGAAAACTTCTTAAGAAAGATCAACTGTAAAATAAATTCAATGGACATAAAAATGCTTTGGAACCTAACGCACAACATTTAGAAGTCTAGGCCAAAGACATATTCCAGCGTCGTAAAACCTGGTAACTATCGCTTTCATTGTAGGTTGGGTGATTCCTCCTCTTTGAGATGACAAGTGCCAGTACGAACTTGTGCTCCCATGTACCATCGAGTATATATTGGGAGACCATAATAGGCTATATCCTTTATCCTTAGGAATCCATTTCTGCCACCCTATCGATCGTAATGCATTGAACACAACATTCGGGAAGATTGACTGCCGTACTGTAAAAAGTATTCTACAATTTTGCGATTGGTTTGGTAATCCCTCTGTCTAGATTTCCAGAGTAGTCCCTTTCATTCCCTTTTATACTCCTTAAAGGAAAAGTTCCATCTGAGCACTTGTCACTTCAGGCTCATTAAAAATTGAAAGTGACTAGAGTCATCTTTAGCCTTTTCTCGACTCATAAAAATTGAAAAAGCAAGTTGTGTCAAAGCATCTAAAATTCATTAAATTCGGAATCACTTTTTCCCCTTTATTTTGAGTTGATCAAGTAATCCGTAATCGTGGAAGAAAGTAAATTGATACCCTGTCATTCGCAGAGATTAACGAGTCAACCGTCTTTGACTTCAGAAACAAAACTATTCTAGACAAAGTGAATTCGTTTAACTAGATCAAAGTCCCCTGGTTTGCTTGGAACTTGTGTTGCAACATCGTCAGGGACTTTGGTTACTCCAACCATTTCTGGTATCCCTGCCTTCACAGAAGAAGTTTCGCGACCATAAGACGACATTAGAACTGATCCTAGTGTAACAGTAAACACTTCTATTCCTGAACCAGCTCCATCTACAGCTGATTCGGAAGGTGATACCCCTCCAACAACTGTTGCTGTGGAGTCTATACCTTCTTTGGCACCAAAGATATTTTACGGACCTGACAGTCTACCTCTCCCACCTGGATTGATTGCTATAGAATAGATTGTGTAGGATCCTCCATCCAGTACTCCATTGCATTTTGGAGCTGGTATCACCCTATATCCTTCTTCATCAGAAGTTAGTCTCCCTTCATCGCAAGTTCCTATAGAATCGCTAGGAAATATTTTGGATAGAATAGATATGTCTGAACAACCGTCGACATCTAGGATTGTGTCATATGACGCAGTAGTAGCAGAAACTCCTGCTACTACTCCAACAATGTTCGCTGGTGTACCATCTATCCCAACTAGCTCTCAACCACTAGATGGAGTCCATCGAGGGACTATTTTGACAGTATGGTTTGTTCCCATTTGTTCGTCTGGAATAATATCCGGAATCTCTTATATTGTGTCTTAACAAATTGATCCTCTGCAACAGTATCAATTTGGGCAGTCTGGTCCCCAAAGGCCAATCATTCCTTTGAGCACTCGATTGCTGCCGTATGGGGGGCAGTATGCCCTTTCATTGTTCCCTCTAGGAGAAAAACCATATGGGAGTTCGCAACAGAATTCAGGTCATGGTGGAATTACATCCAGCGGTTGGGTGCCAATACTGCCTCAACAACTAAGAGTTGTGTACCCAATGCAACAAAGTCTACCTGTGTGAAATATCCCCACTACACCAGCTATTGTGATGGTGTCACAAGTACAAGCGTTGCTTGTTGTATGCCAACCTCAAGTTTCTCAAGTCGTAATACAACAACCTCTTGTCTCCACAATGCAACCACAATCACCGATTAGTGGCTCCTTAACTGGAGTGACCTAGGCTCAAACGGGTACTATTACCCCTCATCTTGGTCAAACAGCTAGTATTGGACAACATCAAATGGTTTCACAACCATGGCTAGTGCAATATCAACGATCGCAATTCCAACAAGCTTACCAAGGATCTAAGCAACAAATCCTTGCGAGTAATGGGCAACCGTATATTCAAAATGGCCAACATCAATCATATCATAATGGTTATGCCCATAAACCTTACCAAAATTATCAGCATCAAATGCATTATGCTGGTATGCAAAGACCCACTGCTCAGGTAATCCCATCTTATCCTTGGTATGCTTTGCCAAACCTGAATCAATAGTTGCCCTTCGTGGTGACTTTAGAGTTAATGGATCTAAATCAGCTAACAAACGATCCAATTGCTTATGCCCCTTAGTGGCCGGCGATTCCTCACAAACTTCCGTCAGATATTCCTAAATTTAATGGAAATCCGGGTGAAGACCCGTCGAATCATGTGATGACCTTTCACCTATGGTGTTCATCCAACACTCTAAATGATGATTTGATTAGGCTTCACCTTTTCCAGCGAACATCAACCGGTTTAGCAGCAAAATGGTACATTGAATTGCCTAGAGCTTCATTCAATAACTTCAGTGCCCTTGCCACAACCTTTTTAACCCATTTTCAGTTAACAATAAGGTACAAAACAGGGACAGAGCTTCTTACCAATTTCAAACAAATGACGGCCACTCACATATCTGATCATATTCATGAGTGGGGACATCATCATAGAATTGTAAAAACATATGTTCCTGATTAGCTGCTAGCTGAATGGTTTATTAAGTCATTTTTGTCTTCTATTACAAAAGATGTGGCAAAGGGAGGGGTCGTCACTGAAGAGCAAGTCATTGCTCGTGCACAATATCTAGACTTGATCTATACTCAGTCTGGCATGCTCTACGATAAAATCCCTGATGCTCCTAGACCGGAGATTTCCGTTCCTCCTCCTGCTAAATCAAACAAAGACTCTCATGTCGGCGATAGCTGATAGGTATGACTAGCACGAAAACCGTAAAGGCTGCATCAAAGAAAGCCCATATGGTTTCTAGTCAAAATGAAAATGAAGAACCTTTCGCCTCAGAGTTCAATGCTGTGTCGAATGACAAGGGAAAAAATCCAAAGCAACCAGGGGGCAAAAAGAAAGGGAAAAAGAAGAAGCAGGATAAGTCATCTCTTGAAAAACCTTCTGCAAACCCTTCTGGGCAAAGGAAACCCCCTGCAGGGTGTCAGATATGTGATGAGGATCATCGGATGAGAGATTGTCCACATAAAGCTGAAGTTAAGAGTTCAAAAACCTCAGTGGTATTAACTGATCCGTTTCCAAACCCGAGAACCAATCTGGTTGCTAGTGACAATGCTTCCCCATCCCAAGTGCTTATGTTGTCCATTGCAAAACAACAAAAAGATGCTTTGATATCAACTAGGAATAAAGATTACGGGAATCCGTAGCTATTGAACAACAAGGCTACTGATCAACCTAGTAGTTTGACAACAACTTCAACTGAAGTTGTGCCATCCATCATTCCTGAGCTAACGATAAAGTCACCAAAGGGAGTAGTACACAAATCAACATTTAATCCTCGTGCCAAAGAAACAAAGAATTATAATAGTAGAGGACCTGGCCCAATCACTGTCTGCTATGTCGACGCTTGAGGTACTGCAAAATTGCCCCTCATAGAAGCAGGCTTTATTATCAGCAATAGGTGGGATTGACCCAGCGGATTCCAATATTGTGGCCTTTAATCATAAAGGATATGAACCTCAGTTACAGCTCACTGCTTTTCCTCATCCAAGTGAAAGCCCTCAACAAAACTATTCATCGAACAATTATTGATGAGGGGGCATCTACATGTATTATGTCAATGAGTTGCTGGAAAAGTTTAGGCTCACCACCCTTGTTGTGATCGTCAACGACATTAAAAGCATTTGATAGATGAACATACACTCCATATGGGATTTTAGGTAACTTGCAAGTCAAACTGGGGGGAAAAGCAGTAGAAATTGATGTTGAAGTTATTGATCGAAACCTCGATTACAACATCCTACTGGGAAGGCCCTGGAATTATGCTATGGCTGCTGTTGTGTCGACATACTTCCAAAAGATTACATTTCCTTTTCAAGGAGGGATAAGAATCGTCAACCAACAAACTTTTCTCCCCAACAGTTCATAAGTTACAGGAAGCATTCTGATGATCCACAAAAGCTCTCAGTCACTTCAAAATATTGGAGTAGGCCTACTAAAAGACCCTACATTGATGTGTACTTTTTCCCTACCACCTCCAAACAATCTGGCAAAAGTGGCCACGGTGGGAACCTGCAATATGATATCTTCTAGATTCAGAAGATTCTTGAACATTTTGACAACATGGATCATCGCCATTTTAGAAATATTGTAGAGATCAATTTTCTTGGCTTGGGGGGCAAACCCAAATCAATTCTCATTGAGTGTTTAGATATATAGGTCTAAGGAATATGGTATCTCTTCAAATCCTTGGTCGCATATGCATTCTACAGACAAAGGAATCATTCAGTCAATGATGATAGGAGAGGCACCATGGGAATATTACCACCATCGTTCCCATCTTCCGGATTACCACAAAGATTATTCCAGCAACCTTAATCATCCTTCAGTTTTTTATTTTCTATCAAATACTGTAAATACGGTGGATTATGAGGATAGTTCTTTTACTGTGTCAACCTCATTAAAAAATGAGACAACTCCCTTTCCAAATTAAGTCTTTGATTACGATCTCGTAAAATCCAAGTCGAGTCTTTCAAAGATATTGAAAGTAAACCTTCATTCCAACCACTATGTTGAATGCAATGAAGATTGGGGGGCATGCACCTCGATTTGCGTTATTATGCTGGGGGCATGCGAACTTATTAGTAGCATAGTTTTTGTTTCAAGCTTGTGTAAACATGAAACTAAATCTGAGCATATGTTGTCGCATGGTTCAAGCTTATTAAAAAATAAACCAGGCCATGAGCAGTGTTACCGCAGGGTTCAAGCTCATTAAAAAATAAACCCGCCACGAGTAGTTTTACGTGAAGTTCAAGCTCGTTAAAAAAATAAACCTAGCAAGGAGCATATGTTCCACCATAGTTTAAGCTCATTAAAAAATGAACCCACCTTCGGTAAATAACCATTGCAAACGCATTATCATTAGCTTTTGAGCCTTGGTCGTGTTCTTACCATCACCTCCACATTGTTTTTAGCCGATCATATGCCTCCATTTGATTGTTTAGCCCTTTTGGGGAACAGCTGCGATGAGCAATTCTGTTAGCCATCTTTTTTACACTGCCGTGATCGAAAAGTTCCAAACCTTACCTGGAACCAGCTGCTACCCAAAAATTTCACTCGTTCCTCAAAAAACGAGTCTCCTTTAAGCTCTTTTCATCTGACTCATAAAATATGAAAATATTGTCGAGCAATTGGCCTCTCCAGCTCGTTAAAGCTATCGGAAGTGCTATCCCTCCTCTAGATTTTAATCTTTTTGGACCTGAGGGATCATTAGACAAAAAGATCAAGCACTTGTCTTGTTCGGCTCGTTAAAACTATCGAAAATTCATCCCTTTTGTATTTTTTATACTTTTTCGGACTTAAGGGATTATATGACGAAAAAGGATTGTTGGAGTTTCCTTTCCGTCCCTTTTCAAACTCTCTAAAATTGAAAAGGGACCAAGTTATCTTTGACGTTAAACTTGTTAAAACCAATAACGACAAACTTGTCCATGCAGACAAGAATGAGTTTCACTGTCACTAGGCTCGTTAAAACATAGTGACAGGTTTGCGCAAAGGGAAAATTATAGAATAAGAATATGTTATCCTCCTCAAGCTTGACAAAAATAAAGAGGTACTGGTCAGCAATGAATGGGGAAAAATTGGGAAGAAAACTTGAAGAAACTTTATTGGTAGCAAGTCGCTCTTGAACATGACACTTTCACTCCATCACCGTGATTGAGTCGGGTTGTGTTATTCCATTCACCGGTCATATTACCATTGGTCCTCCGTACCATCCATTTTTGGGCTTAATGATACCAATCCATTTCTGTGTCGCTGATATTTTCAAGAGAAGTTTCTCAGAGAATTCACCAACCCATCTTGTGTCTCATCCACTGTAATACCTTCACCCTTCAATCTTTCATGACTGCCACCCTAAACCCTGTATCATCATATCGGTTTCACCTCCTGTTGATGCCTCGAAAATCGTTGCATCGACATTGGGGGAAACCACCCGGTCCGGACCTTAGTGCAACTCCTTTTCCGTTTGGTGTAGTGGCTCCGACTGGGGATAATGGGACCAGTTTCCCAGCAATAGATAAATGGGATGAATGAAGACTTTGAGAATAATAGTAGTGATAGGTGAATGACTAAAACTATTGACAGAAATATAAGTAACTAAAACTATCCCGGGAATCTAATTGAACTTCTAAAGCGTAGCTTTTGATGTTCTATATTCTAAAAATACAATTATGTAGATAACAGCATTCTCAAAATACAGATATTAAATCATTCAAGATTACTGTAACTAAATAGTCAGATACAATGATTAAAGCGATACTACAAAACTTTAAAGGTTCATACCATTAACGCATACATGATTAAATAATAAGGCAGATCATGAGGTCATCCAATAGTGGTATGAACAGATTTCCTGTTGATACACATGCATACAAATAATGATAGCAGAAAGTAATTACACAGT
>APFE030141137.1:0-12514 GCA_000404065.3 Pinus taeda | reverse complement strand
TAATTAGTTAAAAATTATTTAAAATTTAAAAATATGTAAATTTTCTTGTAAAATGTTATAAGTTCAAATTTTAAGTATAGAGTGTGTATAATAGTCAAATTATTGTAAAGAAAGTTTGTTGTTGTTGACAATTTTTGAAATAGCTTGTGTAATGGATTTGTAATCCATCCAACATTTTGGGTGGAAACTCCACCCATCATCAAAGACCATTAAGCATGGTTCCTTATTTCTTGCTATACAAACAAAAGAGTTTTATGTTTAATGTCTAACTTAATCATGAATTTGAAGTTAAATTATTATTGTTGATGCTAAATTAAATTATATTGTTAAATTGCCACAAGAAAATGTTTTGTTTGACTTGTACCTTAGTCAAATGAAGAAATTTGAATTTCCACTTCAGTGGGATGATTTTTCAATGAATTAGCAGGAATGGAATGGCCAAATCTGATGCAGGAGCATTCAATGCAACAATATCATTTTGTTTTAGTAGACATAGGGGGTCTTGTGTTTTAAGGAAGTTGGTTTCTTATGCATTGAATTAATGTGAATATTCAGGCTTATGAGTGATTTTAATGAGAATAGGAATTAATTAGATATTAAAAGGCATATTTTTAAATGTTCTCGAATGTAGAAGAACACGAGAAGATTAGGATTAGTTAGGGACTAGTTTGAAGAAATTGTTGAGAAACTAAAAAGTAACTAAGGAACAAGTACTCAATTGTAAAGAAAATGCTAATAATGTATAGAAAAATAAGAAGTTAGAGAGAAAGCTGATGAGGGGGAGAGAGATTTAAGCCTATGAGTAGAGATTGTACCCAGAGGCCATTATAATCAGAAGATCAGGCTAGAGAGACAGAGTCTCGTTATGTAATTAATTGTTATATGTTCATATACAGAAGAACTCAATTTTGAGTTCGAATGTGTGTTCGAGTGTTGAATGATGAGTGATGAATGATTTGGAATTCAGTATATATATGTGTGCAGGCGGGTCGAGGTTAATACACAGACGAAGAGAAGAGGCAGAGGACCTTCACGGTGTTGAACGATTGTGGAACCGAGGTAATGGTTGAATCGTTCATGAGTAGGAACTCACAAATTTTAAGCTCAAGAGGGAGTCGATGTGGAAGCGAAGGTGGAAGACCTAGAACCATCGAAATACCCGAAACCCACAGAAACATTGCAATAACGTAAAAAGCCCAAATATGAAAGGAACGAAAGATTGAAGAATTGGTGCACAGGGACTGTCAGATCTAATAGATCAACGGTTAAGATATAATCGCATAGACTGGAGTAGTTATGAAATGTCACATCAAAGGAAAGAAACAGGAGAAAGAACCTGACCTCAAGCTTTTAGCAATTGCGATTAAGCAATGGGAGGAGGACCGTTAGATCTGAGACGACGATCAACCATGTGGATTTAATCGCAATGTTATTTCACAGAAGTGAGTAACCTTGGGCATAAAGACATGCAATATTGCAATAGACCGAGGGCCAATGAAGTGATATCATCGATATGTAATGATTGTCGATCAGACGTATCGAAGTTTCGAAGTTTAGAGGAGTAGCGACGTGGAGGTGGATGGATGAGTACAGACTCGACGACAATTATAGTTGCGGGTGAATGTTTCTTAAAGTCTGGTTTAAAGCGCTCAGTCAGTTTTTCCATTGTATTCCTATAAAGTTGAAGTCCCGGTAAAAAGGTAAGATTGTGTGATTTTCGTTTGTAAATGGGTTATAAAGGAAAATAGCGCCAATTGGAGGTTTTATGCGTTAACATATATATAACCAATGTTAAAGAGGGGATGACTATATATATGCGAATAAAGGGTTAATGAAGGTTTTAGAAGGGCATGTGTGTCCTGATAGTAACGGTAGGAAGGATTTAAGGAAAGTCTTTAAATAAAGTCATATGTGAAGGTTTGAGGGGTGATAAAGTCCTGATACATGCATATTGAAGGAAGGGTTAAACTTTGTTGGGTTTTAATCAAACATTTGGCATAGAGATTTATTAATGGGGCCTTAACCATATTCTAAATGAAGATTTGACTTGATTGTGAGTTAAATTCCTAGGACAAATGTGCTTATGTATTTTACATACATATGTGGGTGTAATTAGGGGTAACCTTGCATCATTTGGTATCAGAGCAAGTTAAAACTCTTTGAGAAGACTTAGAATAAAGTTATGTTTTAAGATGTTTATGTAGGCAAGGGAGATCAAATTTTAATATGAAAAACAGTAAGCACATAGAAGGTGATGTGTAGTAGAACTTGCAGATGTGAGAATACAAATAACAATCCATTCAAAGTGCAGGAGAATGGTGGAACAAGATCATGCAAAGATATTGAAGGTGAGATGACATGTTTTTTTTAAAATTGATTTGAAGATTGGAGAATGTTTGTTTTTACACTAATACACCGACTACAGCGTAAGAAGGTGAGAAGCTTGCAGCAATCTAGAGAGAGGAGTGCTCAATTGGTTTAAGAGGAAAGAATCAGAGAAATGCTAACAGACTGAGCTCGGAGGAGAAAAGCTTAGTGAGGCATATGTAGCAAGGAGGAGACTTATTACTGTAGAGGTATTGTTTTAGCTCACAAAGGAAATTCCATAAAGGATCTGGGTAAAATTTCTAAGGGATGAAAGAAGTTGGTAAGACATTCTAAATGAAAGAAGAGGTGGTCAGAACCAAGCATTTCATTGTGATTGAAATACAAGAGGACAATTGTGTTCTTAAAAGGTGCAGGTGAGTTGAATCCTAGAAGGAGTAGAGAAAAGTGCTCAAAGGATGTTCCAGAGATAAATAACCAAGTACTTGCCAAAAGACCAAGTACAGAGGAAAGCTTGGTGAGGTAGGTTGCAACAAGGAGGCTTTGTTGTTGCAGAGGCTTTAATACAGCTCACATTGAATGAATGAGGAACTCATAGATGTGGAGAAGAAGATGACTACTAATAGTCATCGCAGAGGTTCTGAGGAAGACCACAACAGAGGAAAGATGAAGAAAGAGGTTGCGAAGGTAAATGGAAAGAGGATGAGTCAAGAGGAGCTTAACAAGGAAATCATAGAGATAAAGGAACAACTCAATTTATTAAGGACGATACTTTACAAAAAAGAAAGACAGGGTTGGGCCTTGAGGAAAAAGGCAGTGAAGTGGTTTAAGCTACAAAGAAGACTATAGAAGAGGCAATTAAAGGGCCTGGTGGAAGAACTCAGAGAGGCTGAGTTGGAAATGGAAGAATCCATTTGTGAACCAGAATAGGGTGAAGTTCTAGGTGAAGATGAATACTCGAAGACTGAAAATTCAACTGAGACCAAGAGGTCTTATGGTGTTAAATTTGTTCAGTTGTGTATGTTTGCAGGTGGAACATGTAAGGAAGGACCATTTGCTGACATTGTCATCAAGGAGGAAGAAGACATGCAAAATATAAACTCTATTCCGGAAGAATATGGGATAGCTAGGTTTCATATAAGTGTCCATACACAGTTGGAGAAAAGTGTTGATTTTCACCATATTTTAAGGGGTAAGAGTAAAGAAAGTTTGGCTTATGATGATGGCCAAAAGAAAGAAGAAGTGGAGAAGGATATCGAGAGACCAAGTGGGGGGCTTGAAGAGGCTAAGAGGAAGACCAATGAATATTTGTTGAGTCAGATACATGAATTGGAACAACAGGAGGATTTGATGATTGAATCATCAAATGACATCATGAAATCTTGTGGGTTTAAAATTGACAAATTGTGTGTGAATATGGGTATTGCAGAAGACAAACCATCATATGGACTTGTCTTTAATGAAGCTAAGAGTTGCCAATAAAATTATGATGATGACTGCCTTTCGAATGAAGAAATAGTGTCACTAGTAAGTTATGCTTGTGACAAAGAAGAAGATAGAGTGGATTGTATAAAACGTTTGGGAGAAATTCCAAGCGAGATGGAAAATTTGTGGCATGTGATAAGTATTTTGTAAGAAAGGCTAGAATACCAAAAGGTAAGAGTTCAGATTGCAAAATCATAACTGAATGAGAATGAAGAAGTTCACTACGGTGAACAAAGATAGGAAGACATCATTGGAGCAGATGATGTGGAAGATAGACTAGTTGACAGTCTCATGAATTCTGTTGAGAATTCAAAACAACATACGAATGTGCTGATAGAGGAGGAGAAAACAAGGTAGCATACTGATGTGTTGCCAAAGGAAGAAGAGGCACTGAGGCCTTATGATTTTTATTTTAACAAGTGTTTTATTAGTGTAGGTTTAGTTGTAGATGCTAGAAGAAATTTGGCATAGATGAGTAACCAAACAAAAGTGGAAGAAGAGGATTATGTGGAATAATTCAATCTATGGAACATAGATATTCAATTGCTAGAGAGAATGTTGGAAAGTCAGGATTCAATGCAGACAGAGATAATCTTGACAAAGGGTAAGTGTGTAAGGGTGGCAGTAAGGATCTAGCAACTACATGGTGGAAGTAACCAACAAAAATTTGAAGAGTTGGTGGACAACAGCAACAACCTGAAACAAAGAGAAAGAAGAAAAAGTAAGTGGCAGAGTATGGACCAGCCCAAAAATTTGCTGGAAAAAGAAATTAAAGAATTGTGGCAGCTGATGATGAAACAGGCCATAGGGAGAAAGTTGATGACAACAGGAAGGATGATAAGTTAGAGTATGAACCTGATTAACAAGGAGAGGAAGATGGAATAGAAGACATTAGTCATATAGCAGCAGTGAAGGAGCAAAGCATTTGGGTAGTTGTAAACTAAAGTTTGGGACCCCAGAGGTTTTTTCTAATTACATATGAAGACACGTGATCAAGAGATCGTGATTATTTTCTGCCTTGGGAGTCTGATGCAGGAGCATTCAACCGAACAATATCATTGTATTTTAGTGGACATAGGGGGTCTTGTGTTTTAAGGAAGTTGGTTTCCTAAGTATTGAATTAATGTGAATACTTAGGCTTATGAGTGATTTTAATGAGAATAGGAATTAATTAGATATTAAGAAGCATATTTCCAAATGTTCTCAAATGTAAGAGAACATGAGAGGATTAGGATTAGTTAAGGACTAGTTTGAAGAAACTGTTGAGCAACTGAAAAGTCACTGAGGAACAGTTCCTCAACTGTAAAGAAACTACTAATAATGTATAGAGGAGTAAGAAGTTAGAGAGAGCTGATGAGGGGGAGGGAGATTTAAGCCTACGGTTAGATATTGTACCGAGAGGCCATTATAATCAGAAGATCAAGACAGAGATATAGAGTCCCGTTATGTTATCAATTGTTATATGTTTATATATAGAAGACATCAATTCTGAGTTTGAATGTGTTTTTGATTGTTGAACGATGACTGATGACTAAATTGGAATTCAGTATATATATGTGTGCAGGTAGGTTGAGGCGAATACACAGAGGAAGAGAAGAGGTAGAGGACCTTAACGGTGTTGAACGATTGTAGAACTCAAGTAATGGTTGAATCATTCATGAGTAAGAAATCACAGAGTTTAAACTCAAGAGGGAGTCACTACAGAAGCAAAGGAGGATGACCTAGAACCATTAGAATACCCGAAACCCACAGAAACATTTGAATAGCATAAAAAGCCCAAATATGAAAGGAACAAGAGATTGGAGAATTGGTGCGCAGGGACTGTCAGATCTAATAGATCAACACTTAATATCTAATCACATAGAGAGGAGCAGTTATGAAATGTTGCATCGGAGGAAAGAAACAGGAGAAAGAACCCAGCCTCAAGCTTTTAGTGATTGCAATTAAGTGATGGAAGGAGGAGCAGTATATTTGAGACGAGGATCAATGGTGGGATTTAATCATAATGTTACTTCACAGAAGTGAGTAAGCTTGGGCATAAAGACATGCGATATTATGATAGACCGAGGGCCGATGAAGCGATATCGCCGATATGTGATGATTGCCGATCGGAGGTATCGGCGTTTCGAAGTTCGGAGGAGTAACACCATAGAGGTGGATGGATGAATGTGGACTCGAAAACAATTATAGTTGTGGGTGAATGTTTTTTAAGGTCCTGTTTAATGCACTCAATCGGTTATTCCTTTATATTCCGATAATTTTGAAGTCCCGATAAAAAGGTAAGATTGTGTGATTGTCCTTTCTAAACGGGTTATAAAGGAAACAAGCACCAATGGGAGGTTTTATGTGTTAACATATATATAACCAATGTTAAAGAGGGGATGGCTATATATATGAAAATAAAGGGTTAATGAAGGTTTTAGAAGGCTGTATATGTCCCAATAGTAACGATAGGAAGGATTTAAGGAAAGGCTTGAAATAAAGTCATATGTGAAGGCTTGAGGGGTGATAAAGTCCCGATACATGCATATTGAAGGAAGGGTTAAACTTTGTCGGGTTTTAACCAAACAATCAACATAGAGATTTATTAATGGGGCCTTAACCGTATTCTAAATGAAGATTTGACTCGTTTGTGAGTTAAATTCCTAGGACAAATGTGCTTATGCATTTTACATGCATATTGTGGGTGTAAGCGGGGGTAACCATGCATCAAAATCACTTAGTTAAGTTAGTCAATTCGAGGTTGTGGGCTAGAAGTAGAGTTGTGTGCAAGTTGGTGGCTAAGATATAGCTATCTAGAGTTGTTATCTTTAGTGAAAGTCCCTTATATGAGCTCTTGTCTAAAATAGAATCAATATGACTTAAATTGAGTAGTTGTAACTATTATAAGCTCAACTGACTCTCAATTAACTAGTCAATTTACTAAAGATAGCCCTAGCCATGCATGCAATTTGAATTTCCTAGTGAATTTGGAGAGAAAAGGCCTACTGTAATCGTTATCGTATACTAGTGAGTGTATAATGTTTTCATGTGTAAGTTGAGATAATTTCCTTAGGAATTGCACAAGGAAATAAGATCTTTCCCTATTCTTTAGGAGGAGGAATTGTACAAGGAAATTGGAGGAAGAAGGAGGCCTATTTTGGCTAAGTATTTTCCAAAATAGATTCAGGAGGAGATTAGTATTGTTGTGTAGATTAAGTTGATTCAATAACTAGTTAATGTGTTTATAATATATTTTTATTTTCCTTCTCTATTATATATGTTAAAACTTCATTTGTCAAACCTTGGTTCAAAGTAGAGATAAGGTGGTTAAAAGGACTAAAAAAGTTTTCTACTTTAAGGGGGAAAAGTGGTCATAAACTAGTAAAAATACCTTGTCATTCAAGGCATTTTATTCCATGCTTACGTGAGAGAGAAACCCTACATTAAATGGGCACAAAAATCGTTGTAATGACACTTTCACCCTTTGATAGGTTGGGACACAACGGGCATCTTAATTGGATTTCATCTGTTAGCTCAGACGACCTAAACCATTGCCTTTGGAGTTACTTTAACCTCGAAAGGGGAGAGAACTAACCTTTACATTTATGAATACCACAAACCCCTAGTGTGTAAATCAAAATCTCGACTGAGATCCCCCAATGAAATGTCTATCATTCAATGGGATGAAGTGAACATAAAACTTAGAAAATTCCAAAAGGATCCTAAAGGGGCATTTTAATCCATCCATAGGTGAGGGACTTATTCTCTTCCCCTAGATAGTTTTTCGTGGACGACTGGCTATTCATTATATAGGCGGGCATCCTAGCATACATAATTTGTGTAGGGTTTTTACTTAACTTTGTTATAAAGTAAGGGATAACATAAAGAGAAAAATCACTTAATCACTCTTATTCTTTATTGTCATGCCCTAACCTACCATTATAGTTTTTAAGTGGGAAATAAGCAGTATTTAACTAATAACTCTCAGTGAGGAGTGGTTGGTTAGAAAGTGGGCATCTCCTATTCCCCATCGAGTCATCAAGGGGTTCAAGAATTGAAGAAGTCATTGTAATAAATCATTGTTCTCATCTAATATAATACAAATAGAGGAGGGTCTTTTTCTAGTTTTTTCCCCATTTAAACTTTGTTCATTATGATTGAATGATTGCATGCGTTTTATTATTAGTTTTCCTTATGCAAAATTTAGTATATGAAATTTGTGTTTATTGATTTCAGTTTGATCTCATTAGCAGCCACAGGTTATTTTTACATGGCATCAGATCTATTGAAAACTACATAGAAACAATGTTCATGGTCATCTCTCAAAAGAAATTTCAAACAGCAATGTTTGTGGTGCTAGTATTTCTTCAGTGAAGGAACAATGTATTTCATTGGATTGAGGCTTGAGTATGCATTCGGGAACTTTGAATTTATATGCTTAGAAAGATAGAATGGAAGTTATGTTGGATGACAATGGAGAATTAGATCACACAAAAATAGATATTCCAAAACCAATAGCATCAAATGCATAATAGTTGACTCAGTGGGAGAAAGATACTACAAAATCTAGGTGGATTATCCTTCAGGGAATCAAATACCATGTGGTTTTGAATTTGCATGGAAAGGAGATTACTTTTTCAATGTGGAAAACTCTCACAAAGTTATTCGAAAGCAGAAGTGATGCCAGGAAGCTGACATTTAAATATAATCTTAGGAACATTTGATTGAATAAAAATGAAACTATTGTTCATAACCTATCCAAATTCACTCAGGTGAGAGATTAAATAGGAGGAGTTTGAGAAAATGTGCCACCATCTTGAATTATGAGCTTAGAAAACCTTAGTATTCCAAAGTCCTAGAATAGCTATCAAGATTCAATTAATGTAAGAGGCAAGGTCCCATATTATGAGAGACTTTGATCTAACTTGGTGCAGGAGGCGATTAGAAGAAACACTAGAGTTGGAGTCTCATATATAACTGATGATGAAGAAAAATTTGCCTTATCTGGCAAAGGAAAGAAGGCCCAAGGAAAGGAACAATCAATCCAAAACCATGGCAAGAAGGAATAACTCAATAAAATTAAATTCTTTCATTGCCATGAGTTTGAGCATTATCCAAACAAGTGTAAACATAATAAATTAAGTAAGAAGCTTGCATCATGAGAAGGAGGAGATTCTCTCACATCACAATTAGAGTTTGATTTCACCCTCATTTCTTTTATTGTAAGTATTTTATGAGGTATTCTATGCTACTTAAGCTCTAGTGCTTCATTTCATATGACAGAAAATAAGGATTTATTCAAAAACTTAAAGGAGAAGGACCTACAATTACACATAGATCTTGGAGATGATGGAAGATATAGTTACAAATGGATTGTCACTGTCACCTTTGAGAGGGATTGAGGCTCCCAAATTCACCTAAAGTTGTAATGTATGTTTCTATTCTAAAGGGAAATCTAGTTTTTGTAGTTGTACTTGAAGACAAAAGATATGATGTGGTGTTTAGTAAAGGGAAGGCATATATGAAACACATCGCTATTGTACAAGTAAAACTTATTGGTGTTCAGGTTAAAAATATCTAAAATCTAGAGGTGGATGAATGTGATGCATTAAGTAGCAAGGAAAAACATGTTTAGGGCTGATATGTTGGAGAGCTTTGGCATAGGTGCATGGTACACCTACACCATGGAGATTTGAAAATAATGCAATAGATCACCACTGGAATTCCAAAACACACCCTTGATCAATGTGATTTTTGCAAGATATGCACTCTTAGAAAATATTTTAAATCATGCTTCCAAGGTTAAGATAGAAAAGCTAGATCCATATTTGAGTGAGTTCACTCATATGTGTGTGGACCATTTTTTACAATATCAACTGCAAAGAAAAAGTATTATCTGATCTTCATAGATTTTTTTTACCACAAATTTTGGATCCATTTCATGAAGAATAAAGATGAGTTTTATAAAAAGTTTGTTGAATTTAAAGGCTTAGCTAAAAAATGAGACTATATGTCTAATTCCTTCAAATGATTATGTGTCAAGGAGGTTATTGGAAGGGAGTTGATTACACCCCACAACCCACAACAAAATGGAGTTGCAGAGAAGAAAAATATAAGTATTGTAGGAGTTGCTAGAGAAATTTTGCGTCACTAGGGATTTCCACTATCTTTGTGGGTATAAGGTTGCAATACATTTGTTTACTTGCAGAATAAAATCCCTCAAAAAATTATTGGAATGATTACACCTAAAGAGGCTTTATCTAGAAGAAACCTAGATGTCTTCTACTTTTGTATTTTTGGATCCATAATCTTTTGTCACATCTCCAAAGATAGCATAAAGGGGTTGAGGCCCACTACAGAGAGGGGGATATTTCAAGGATATTCTGAGACACCTCATATTTGTTGGGTGTACATGCCCTCACTCAGGATGGTCGTTATGAGGAGGGATGTGAGATTTCATGAGGAGAAAGCCATGAGTAGCTCTCTAGAGTAAGCGATAGGCATACCACTAGAGGGTGAGCTTCTAGCTCCAAAGTAGGAGCCTTAGTCAAATACATGGAGTGAGATCTTACTCGAAGGAAAGAGGACATTCTAAGAGGATGATGTGGAGGAGAAGAGAGAAGGCTGAGTGGAGGCACGCACTCACACAAATCTTTCCAAAGAAGGGAGGAATAAGACGAGGATCATTGATAGGTTGGTATGGGAAGCTTAGGATAAAGTTGGATCTCCTAGCTCCTTATCCAGACAGAGGAGATCACTAGACATATACATAGGATATATGGTACTCATATCGTAGTTGATTTATTTTGATCAATCTTATTTTGAAGAGGCGACATCCCAACAAGTTTGGTTGGATGTCATGGTGGAGGAGTATAACTCCATCATGTAAAATAATGTTTGGGAGATGGTGCCCAGACTTGAGAACAAGCCAGTTGTTGGTTCTAAGTGGTTGTATAGGGTGACACGTGCATTTGATGGTAGTTTTGAGAAGTACAAGACCATATTTGTGGTCAAAGGCTTCTCAATGGTGGAGGGGATTAATTATGAGAATACATTTTCCCCTATGGAAGGATACTCATCTATCAGGACCATACTTGAATTAGTAGCACAATTGGGGTGGACGATCCACCAAATGGATGTTATTATTTCCTTCCTCAATGGAGTGGTTGAGGAAGAGATCTACAATGAGCATCCTAAGTGGTTTGAGACCTTCAGTAGGGAGACACATGTATAGGATCAAGAGAGACCTCAATGGCCTCAAGCAAGCACCTCATGGTTGGTACAATTCCATAGATTCTTATCTCAGTGAATTAGTCTTCATTAGGCGTGAAGAAGATTGGAAATTTCTATTACATTATGGTAGATGGAAGTATGCTCATCTTAGTTCTCTATTTTTATGATTAGATACTGATAGGAGATGAGAGGTTGATCCAGTCTTGTAAGGAGTACCTTGTAAGAGAGTTTTAGATGAAGGATATGTGTTTGATGTGCTACTTCCTTAGCCTAGAGGTGTGGCAGTAAGATGGAGAGATACTTTTTGGATAGGGGAAGTACAACTCTGAAATCCTTTAGAGATTCCTCATGCAGGATTGCAAACCCATGGATATGCCTCTAGGTAATAACTAGAGAAACTTAATGAACACAAGGATTCATATTTGTTTTACAGTGAACCAGCTTAGTCAGTTCATGGTGGAGCCTACCAAGCTTCACTAGAAAGTAGAAAAACATGTTCCTAGATACCTTATAAGCATAGCATACTTTGGTTTACGGTGTAGACATACTGATGTATTGAATATCTAAGGCTTCACAGATGTAGATTAGGTAGGGAGTTCCTCTAATAGGAAGAGCATAGTGGGAGTGGTCTTTAGTGTTGGGCTAGCAACAATTTCTTGCTACAAGATGAAAAAAAGATATGTAGCATGCATCTCAATAGAGGCCGAGTATATGGCTGATATTCAAGAATCATATGAGGCTATTTGGATGAGGAAGATACTGGTTGGTCTACCTACATTAATCCATTGTGACAATCAAAATTGTATAAAACTCTTTGAAAATCCATTGTTTCATGATAGGTCATAGAATATAGACATTAGGTCCCATCACTTGAGAACTTTTGTGCAAAGGAGGATTGTTATGCTACAATACATTCCTATAGAGGAGTAGGATGCAAACATTTCCACAAATGCTTTGTCAAGAGTCAAGTTTGAGTTCCACGGGAGCAGGATTGGGGTGGTGGGTTGTTCAGAATCATTTTTGTGCTAAGTGGGACTATTAAATGGTAGCAAGAAAAGGCTTAATTTGAATTGTGCCTTAGTCAAATGATAAAATTTGAATTTCCACTTCATTGGGATGATTTTCAGGCATCTAGTAGGAGTGACATGGCCAAATCACCTAGTTAATTTAGTCAATCCAAGTTTTAGGGATAGAATTAGAGTTGTGTACAAGTTGGTGGCTAAGATCTCACTATCTAAAGGTGTTATCTTTAGTGAAAGTTATTTATATGATACCTAGTCTAGAATAGAGTCAATATGGGTTCATTTGAGTAGTTGTAAATATTGTAAACTAAACTAACTCTTAGTTAACTAGTTAATTTGCTAAAAATATCGCTAGTCATGCATGCAATTCGAATTTCCTAGTGAAGTTGGAGAGAAAAGGAATTTTGTAATAGTTATTGTATACTAGTGAATGTAGAATGTTTGCATGTAGCATGTGAGCTAATTTC
>APFE030141133.1:36489-48544 GCA_000404065.3 Pinus taeda | reverse complement strand
GGATAATATGGGGTACCAAGGGAGGTACCCAAGGTAATAATGTAATAATGGGATGGGCCATAGTAATAAATATGGTGGTTAACCCATGTCATGTAAGGGACCACAAGTAGTTAATAATAATGTAAGAGGCCCATGGTATTAGTTGATGGTATGAGAAAACCATGGTAATGATGCATGGTATTGTATGTATGAGGCCTATATAGAGGCTAGAGACTCCACATGGACGGATATGAAGAGAAGTATTCCTGTATGAACAAGCATATGGCTTGTGGAGTATTCTCCTTCCTTAAGGAGTGAATCTATGGTGTTGCCCTACCTTAAGGGTTTGATCAATAAAGAATCATTTCATATACTTTCTGGGTTTATTTGCATTATCTTATATTTTCTTATCAGATCTATAATATTCTTGGGTTAGATCTACAACAAGTGGTATCAAAGCTACAACAATTGGTATCAGAGCTACAACATCGTACTTCCGCATTGGTTTTTGAGTTCTTCAAGTTCCTTCCTTAGTTCCGAACAGCCTTCCCGAATCTTCATATTCTCAGCCTTCATCGAAACCCAGTTAGAACTCCATCTACCCATCTATTCCAACACTTTGTATCGGAAGACTTTGCTTGCATTATGGCTAGATTCACCTGTCATAGGTTCATCCACCATCATTGCCTTTCAACCTTCACCTAGTTCCCTACAAAACTGAACCAGCTCTTGTCTCACCTGTCAGTACGATCAGCTTCCTTCACCTGCAAGTACCTGTTTCCACTGTCACCAACTGTCAAGGTGTATATCAGCTTCAACTTTCAACACCCGAATTAGTTGTGCTCCGATACCACCTGTCATGAAGTGACAATGGGATCAGTACCTTTCGCAAATCCCCTTTGCACTTCACCAACTCTAATACCACCTGTCACGCCCCTACACCTGCAATAGTCTTTCAACCACTTATAGCAAGGTGTGGTGCCACCAAACACTTTATTTTCACCAATACTTATGTTCATGGACTACGCATTAACATTCAATACTTAGTTTTATTTTTCTTCACCAAGTATTTTTATTATTCCTTTATACTAATGAACACTCATACACATTCATTATCCACAACAATTATACATGAAGAACACAATTGCATAGTATAAAGGGAGGGGCAACTCCCTGAACAATGAGTCTGCCCAAATTCAATATATTATACAACTTTACAATTTTACAAGTATACTCGGGAAACCCCAAGTTTCATAATTAACCAAATTTCCACTCGGCAACACCTTCACGCAACCAACCAAGTTCACCGTTTCAACACACGAATTGCCTTGCCCAAGTCGGGTGGGCACCTCCTCACAAGAACCGCCAACTAAATCTCCACAACTGAACTTCGTGTCACCCGGCGGGCGGGCGCCTTTGTGCACCCTCTACCCGCACTTATGATCGTCGGGTGAGCGCCTCACCGCACTCTCCACACGAGTCTCCAACCGGCAGGCAGGCGCTCTCACCCACCTTGCCACCCGAGCTATCAACCGAACGACGGGCGCCTTCACCCAAGACTTCACCTGCGTTTACCTCTACACGGCCGGTGGGCGCCTTCACCCAAGACTTCACCTGCATTTACCTCTACACGGACGGCAGGCACCTTCGTGCGACCCACAACCCACGTTTCCTTCCGAACAATGGGTGGGCGCCTTCATGCGACCCACAATCCACGCCTTCACCTCGTCACCAAGAACTTGTGCCTATCTGTGTAGAGTTGCCGGTAAAGCGGGCGCATTAACCTGCGCCTTGCTACGTCTCATCTAACACCTTCACACTTCTCTTCTTCGATGATGAGCGAGTTCGAATTACTTGTCCATTGCCATGTTTCATCCGCTAATATATACGGGTTGTTGGGTGAGTCGAGCTGCCCCGCTAACTCATCCATCGCGCGAAAATGACGCCTCACTTTGCCAATTCATTTGGTCGGCCAACCAACCTTCGCCCGAATTGCAATTCGCATGAGGTCGGCCCGTGGGTTATACCAACTTGTCCCCACGATATAAATCGCCCTCGCTAAGCCTTCCACGCACATTTTACATATGTTCTCTCGCACGCCTTAGTCTCAGCTCATCGCACTTCGCACGGTGGAAGAAATTCGGACCGCAAGTCCTTACATTGTGTAACGCGAGTAGGATACCACCGTCGTTGCCGATTCCAGTAATCAAAAAAAAAAAAAAAAAATCTAGAATTCCTATTCCAAAATAATCACTTCTATCGATATAAAAACTCATATCTTATTAATTTATAACTTTAATAGAAAAATGAAATGTGTTACATAAATTTTATTACACTTCTTTAGATCATATTATATTCAAGGAAAAATAGTATAAAAATAATGTTTCTATGAACAAACCATTGCGTTGTAGAGGATATACATGTTGAATAAAGATTAAGATAATATAACAAAGTACCATTTGCAAATTTACGTCTTTGATGCAATTATGGTGCATTGTCTAAGTTATATTAAAATATTTGAATATTATGCACTTAATGGAATGCATATTTTCAATTTTCATAAATTAGCACCATATAATATCAAATATATGTCATTTATTTCTTTGATAAAGAGCTCGACGATGATAAAAAATTCCATGTCACATTGATTATGAAAAGATGGAGGAACATTAAAGCCTTCAAATCACATGTGAAAAGGGCTTTGAATTTTAATACTATGACCTATGGTTAAAAAGCTATCCTACAAAAATGAAGCGAATAGAGAAATTTGTCTAATACAAAAATCTAATTCGCAATGGGTTCAGAATTAGACAAAAGTCATTGGTAGCACTACTATTACCATTGTCATGGAAACTATGGAAACTAGTAGAGCCTAACCCTTAGGGTGTAGAGGATAATTGGCCTGTGACTTCCCAATGGCGAGGTACTTTAGCAACTGGAACTCAATCATTTGAGCTAACCCTCAGGACTAGGAAGATTTGAGAGTTACAGTGTTAGGATGTAAATGAGCAGCGTTGACAACACTAGATGATGGTTGATAATGCTTTACAAGAGGAAGCAAAGATTGCACCACATATGGCATTAAAGGTCTATAATCTACTTCTAGTTGGATACACATTATAGCTATTGTTGCAACCTGCTATAAAGATATGTAATAAGTCGATCCTTGTTAAGGATTTCATTGGATGTTAAAATGACTATCTATCTCTTGTCTATCCTTCTATATGCAAGTAATGAACTTTATTTAGCTACTCTCGTAGTTTCCCTAGATATTCTAAAAATAAAGTATGACCTAAATGAGGTCCTTCATGGAGAATTGACCCTCCAACACAAGGTCTATAATCTAAACCAATTTTTCTTTATTTGTAAGTTGAGGTAGAGCTTGAAATTGAAAAAGAAGAATAATGGCAATAATGAAATGTTTGTGTTTCATGTTTCATGTTTAATTTTCAAAACACAAATAAAATACAATTTAGCAGACATTCTACAAATATGGAAAACTATCAGTTTCTCTATAGACTGGTTGAGAGCTAATAAGTTTAAAGAAGTAGAGGGGTTGTCTACATCTTGGACTACTTTTCTTGGAGACAATACCAAACAAAGAGAATTTCTTGAATTTTACATTTAAATCCTCATGCAGTAAGTGCATGAAGGACAAAACTTGAAGAGAAATGAAAGAAATCAAATCTTTATAATTGCAACCATTTCGAAAGTATAAAGAGAATTGAGATATGCAATACTTCTCCTGAATTCAAAGATTTTTTATATGATTTATGAAGGTGGTGAAGAAACATGGGACTTCACTTACTAGGGGACAACATATCTCTATGTTCCCAAAACGCAAGTAGACATGTGGCCTCCTACTTTATCAGATTCAAGCGTGGCCAAGCCAAAATTTGAGATTTTGGCATGGTAATTTGTGTATAGGAGAATATTACTACTTTTGAAGACCGCGTGAATCACTGGAGGATCAATACACTCATGCAAGTAATCAATTCCTCTTATGGCATTGAGATCTATTCTCATTATGATCTCCCAATCCAACTTTGGAGGGTTGCTAGGAGAACCTATTAACATATAATCCATAGTTACACACCTGCTTTATTAAAAGCCACTGTAGTAGAAATTACAAGGTACAATAAGGTAAATTTAATTGTTATATTGGATCCATACCTTTAGCCATAGCTTATAGAAATAAAGGAGCATTGCCTTCAAAAGAAAATTGCAAAGTAACTAATCAAGGAATTACAAGTATGTTTATGTTTGTTTTCTAACAATATTATTGATCAAGATAAAATAAGAAAGTGTGGTCAAATGAAACTCCAAAATCAAACATAGGGATTGCCCACACTACTTTATCATATCATAAATGCATTTATTGACTACTCATATGAAATGTGCCAAACTTCATAATATTTGAATTATTCTCACAAATAAATCAATATGACAGTCTCGCTCGAATGGTGAGATATTTAGTTTTAAGAAGATTAGATGTTTGAAATCAATGGAAATATTTGGAATTTTTTTGCACGTATGTGAGTACTGAATCCTTGCATGCTTCTATCACTAATTTACAATTGGAAATTGGTGAGTTCAAACTCAAGTTAACTTTAGATGTGAGACAAATAAAAACATGAGAAAACAACCAACCCTTGCCCACATTGCCATTGTAGGCATCCATGGTAATCATTGGCCATGTCATTACCTATCCTAACATGGTCTTTAACTGACTGGCCCTAGTGCAAGTCTTTAGATTAGGTTTGACACGAGAAATTGGTGTTTTGGTGAAATAGTTGATCTTCGGACCAGGCAATCAACCAGTTGTGGAGAACCCCACTCATGTTCCAAGTAAGTTGATATAAACTAGTAGTCATTCATTGATTAACACTTATTTTCAATTAACATAGACACCACACATCACGAAAAATGCCCCAAAACACACTTCAGTAAGTGAATAAAGACACTTCTTTAAGCAATGCATATCCTTTAAACAAGTGCTTGGTATAGGCAAGAGGTAGGTCTTTATCCTGCTCCTACTCGAAATAGAGAAGGCACAAATCAAGCATATTACATATACAATATCTATAACTAGCAAACGAGGAAGGCTATTATTATGTAAGGACTTACATGTTTGCACACACACACATATATACATATTAGTGATTAATATATAAGAGGCATGTCACTAAGGATATGATCGTTCATAAAAGGGCACCTGCCTAGGCATATAAGTGGGCCCTCATTTGTAACAAACATATCTCATATCTTTTGTACTTCATTACATAAATATATAATCGTCCTATCATGGATATTTTCATATTTCATATCTTCTGAGTATTATGTTGTGTTTATGAACTATGTTCATAACGGCAAGAAGGAGGGGTCATTTGATTGATCCATTTAGTAGTCTCTTTTCTATGGTGATTAGTTCATAATGATTCAAGACTCAAATTCAAGGCTTAACATAGAGAAGCCTGCTTCTTACCTTCTTGATTATTTTGGGTAACGATGGAAGGTCTCCTCATTGGCAAAAAAATATAAAATGAAATCCCTTTCAAAAACTACATCAACCTCCCACCCACCTATGCCACAACAAAAAATAATAAGTTAGATTTTATTTCTATGAGGCTCCTTTTCTTTGTGACCAACTGAGTTTGGAATGCATGTTCCTAAGTTCACGTGGATGCGTGGACACCCCCTATAAAAACACAACATGCTCCCTTCTAATAGGGAGGGAGAAGTCGAAAGTCAGTAGCTTGTGAAGTTATTCCTCCATCGTTATGGGTTTAGAAGAATTAAGGAACAACACGTACCACGCTTGTGTAGAAACCTTCCTTATGACACTAACATTTTTTTTAAAACAAACCATAAAAAATGCAATCAAGTTTGGAATATAACCATAAAAAATAATAATAGTAATAATAAAATAAATAAATATAAAAATAAAATAAATAAATAAATAAATCCAATCTAACTAAACATTGTGATGCCATCCATACCAAGATCACATAATACCATACATAATGCATAAGTGTTAATAATTTATAGTGTGTTCCACATATCATCTATTTTCACATTCTGATAAATGTAGATAGAACAAAATCATGTAATAGAACCTCATGAATACAACTTGTACCATTCACCCCAAAGTGGAGATCTGATCTTGGTATTGCTGCTAATTGCACTCCTTTGTTGTCATATGCCTCCAAGTGTGAATGGTTATGTGCTTTGACCGAATGTATTGACCCATCGGTTGACCTCCTAACCTACTCCTTGGGTACTCTTCTTCCCCGCAGACCCTCGAGCTACAATGGGGTTGTATAATAGAAGAAGTGTGCTAGTTGATAAAGGTGAACACTCCTTGACTCAAGAGTCCCCTCTCTAAAGACTTCCCCTCAATGAACTCATTATAGCTCGTAGCCACTCACAATGATATAATCCAATCCATCCAACAATATGATAAACAAAAGTCCCCTTCTCCCATGGCTTGCCCCTTGTTTTATAGGGGTTTCATAGGTTACACTTGGCACTCCATGCATAATTAATTATTTTTATTAATCCAAAAGTTTGATTACTCACCCACCCATGTGTCACCCTCTCACCAATGTTCTCCAAAATTATTTACTTAAATTTTAATTTAAAAATAATATTTTTTCCTCACCCCAAGAAGACTCCTTATTTCTTCTCTTGGTTGTCTCTTTATCCCCCTTTTCTACTCCTTCATTTGTGATCATTATTGAAGTCAACTGATGAGTTTTAGATTTGGTCCCTTAACTACCTCCTAATTTAACTCAACTTTCCTCTTAGATGGATATTTTTATGTTTGCTCGTACCAAATGGAGGGTTCTTTAAATTTCTCTAATTTAATTTATAAATTTTATTTTAATTCACCACAACTCTTTTCTTAATGAAGTTTAACTATATTAGGATTAATCTTTATAATTAACTCGATGTCCCTCTTCCCCATTTTTACCTTTTAAAATGTTTATGTTCATTATCTACCTAATATTTTTCCAATGTGGGAAGGGTAGAGTTCTCAAGGTACAATATTTTTATTTCTTCTTATTCTCCCTTTACCCTAAGTTTCATTCTTGATTTAATTTCCTTGGTTCTAACCTCATTTGCCATCTGATGTGAATCAATAGGATTTTCATATCTTGATTATTTTTATTAGTTTCTTTTTCATGCCAAAGGTGCCAAATCACTCCTACCCTTCAAGAACTTCCTTTTGAAGTTCCAAAGATGCCACGCCTAACCATTTCTTCTTGGTTCCAAGGGTGCTAAGTCAAACGTTCCCTTCAAGAACTTCCCTTGAATTTCCAAGTATGCCACACCATTTTCCCTTCAAGCATCTAGTGGCTAAGATGGGAAAATATAGGTGCAACAACATAGACCACAATCATCTCTTGTGTTTCCTGCTATAGTGATCTGGAGCTCAAAATTTGCTCAAAATTCAAAGTTGTCGTATCGGTGTGGACCCTGAACAACCACATAATTATCGTCATTCTAAATTTGGTGCAACTCGTTTCACGTGAAACAGACACCGTACGCTCCCAGAAACGTGTTCTATCTATTTTCTCAAATAGGTGAATTGAGCGGAAAAATTGAGTAGCACTACATAGTCAGCAGTCCGTACTGCTAACATGGTAGGCTGACTAAGCTGCTGACATGGTAGGGTGACTGTACATGACTAGTCTCCTCCATCGAATCATGTGGTGACATGTGGCAGGCCTATGGAAGATGACATGGGCGATTTTCATTGGTTGGATGGTGGCCAATCACAAGATGCTGCATGGCACGGCCAGAGGTCGCCAAAATATGGTGAACGTCCAAGCAACAGCGGGCGGGGTCAAACTCGCGACTTGACATCAACTAACTGAACCCTTCATCATTGCGGCACACATGTTACTTGTTATACCAAAGTCTGAAAACATAATTTATGTTTTGTAAGGTGTGAGCTTGGGGGTTAGGACGGTGGTTAACCTCGACCTCGGCCTACAGACCAGGGTTAAGAGCTAACCATAACCCTATTTGTTATATTAACACCATCGTGTGACCTTAACCCGACCTTGTGAACGCCATAACCCTCGGCTTCAAACCACAAACTATTCCACCATAACCACAAACTCAACACACTTGTGTTATCCGCACTTTACCGCCCATGTAACATGCTTTACCCACGACATTGCCGCTATACTCCATGTCAACATAACTGCAACCCATAATCGCCTACAAACTGTCGCCTTGTGACCAGTTCATAGACCACCAAGCCATGACCACTGAGCGAAGGAGTTAGAGGGGCTAGCCCCAAGACGAGTGGTGATAATGAGACCAGGGTGCAGTGGACTAGGGGCCCAGCCAGTGGGGGTGAACAGTTAGTCGTGGCCCTCGGGCACATGGCCCCCCCATGTGGCCATAATTTTTAGAGTTAAGTTTGTGGAGGTCATTTAAATGCTCTAACAATTTTGCCCTGGAGTTTGGCAGAATAGGTCCTCCGTTAGCGGATTTTGGGGCGAAATTGTAGGACTGGTGCTAGATTTTGGGGAAATTGTTGAGCGACTAGTAGAAAAGTTAGGGAAGCTCATATATTCTACAATTTTTTGTCTTTTCAGGAGAAGGAAGAGGCTAGATAGGCATTTTTGGGTCTTTTGAAGCCAATGGAATAGGTTTGAGAGCCATTGAGGCACTTTTGAAGAGACTTTTTACAAGTTTGAGTCTATGGGTGATAGGATCAACCAATAGGTTGAATCAGTTTTTGAAGGCTTTTGAGAATGGAGAGAACCTTGTAGGGGTTTTCTAGCCTTTATATGTTTTCTTTAGCAGCTAAGACATCTATGGTGTAGCTCATATTTCTCTTTTCTCATTATTACTTTGGGCGAAGTTCTCTTTTAGTACTTCAAGTTAATCGTTGTACTTGTTATGCTCATTGTCAGATGGAGTATGGGGTCTTAATATGAGAACCCTTTTCTTGTTGATTGTTTCATGACTGGCTGTAGGTTGTCATGTTTTTAGAGTGAGAGTTCTTTGCAGGAGAATGTTTCCTTGAAGGGAAAACTAGCCACTCTTTTTGTCAGCACACTTTATGTACTCTTCATCACTAAAGTATTTTGAACATAATGAGATTGGGTCAAGCCATTGGAAGCTGGACCAAGGAGACGTAGCCCAGGAGGGGTGAACTCCTTTATCAATAGCCGAGTGTATTACTGTTATGTTATTGTTCGGCGTTTTTTTAGTTCATGTTTTAAAGCTCATGAATTACATATAAAGACATAAAAAACTCACATAAAACTTGCAATTTACATCATAATCCTTAAGCACTTTGTTTACTATTCTGAATTGGAAGTTAGCACAACAAACACTAACTTTTCCATTCGGATAAAGTTTGGTATCAGAGCTCTTGGTTTTCTTTGTGTAAGGAGGATTTAGATGTTTGCAAGTGAATGTTATGCTTACAAGGTTGAAGCTCAAGCGAGGAGAAGGAAAGCTTGTGGTTGCAGGACCTCAAGTGGGGACAACGATAAGGAGAGCAAGATTGCCACAATCACCACCACCAGTTCTACCTCAAATTGTAGTTGAACCTTTAGCAAGTAGGTCACATGGAGGAGAGCCTGCAAATATGTCAAAGGATGAGAAGGATTTTAGGAAGGCTTTCTTTGACATGGAAGAAATGGTCAAAGTCCCCTATGAAGAGAGGAGTACCAGACTGCAGGGTGAAACCTCCAAGCCTCCAAAAGGAGAAGGTTCTCCAAAAGGAGGAGGTGGTAATGGAAATGGAGGTAAACCTCCACCATCTCCACCATCACCTTCATCATCATCCTTTTCCACAACAACTCTTATACAAGAGGCTAGTGCAGAAAGTCCCTCGAAGAAGGAAGATGGCCAGTTTGCACCTTTTGTCTGCATGATGTTGAGGTTTAGGTTCTATCAATGCCAAAGTTCAAGGAGCTGAAAGAAGAAAGACCAAGAGTCCAAGAAGACACCTCAAGAATTAGGAAAGAGTTGAAGAGAATCTTTTTCCCTCAATCGAAATATGAGGAAAATGGTAAGAATTTACATGTAGTTCTTTACATGAAATGTTGATTTGAGCTCTTTTGTAGCCTTTGAGAAGCATAGCAAAGGCATAGGAACAAAGCTCTTGTCCAAGATGGGTTACAAGGGAGGATGCCTTGGAGTGAACAATCAGGGCATTATCCATCCAATTGAGGCAAAGGAGAGACCTCGATATGAAGGTTTGGGCTATGTTGAAAGGGAAGAATGGTCTTCCAGTGATAGCTCTTAGGTACCTTGTTCTTTTTGTCGCGAGATAGGCCATGAGTAGGAAAATTGTTGGGATTTGCATTTGAAATTGGTACCATCTTGGTTTCTAAAGAAAAAGGAGGACATGAAATGCAAGACTTCTCCAAAGAGAGATGAGCAAGTTGAAGAAGAGACTAAGACAAGTTCTTCTTTCCATTCAAGTTCTCCTCGCCAGGCTCATAAGCCAAAGGAAAACCATAAGAGGTATAAGCATCCTAATTATTCAAAGGCTTTTGATGATTACAAACAACATGATGATTTGAATAACATGTTGTGGAATGTTTTTCCTTGCACTTGTTTTCATGCACCTAACCATTGTGTAGCTAAGTGCTACAAAAGGAAATCATTAGTCAAGAAGATGAATGTGTCAATTGGAATTAAGACCAAGAAGGGAAATTCTCATCCAAGTTTAAAGACATTTGTGCCAAGAAAAGCACGCAAAAACTTTTGCACTCATTGCAATAGTAGTGGTTGTTGGATTGGAAAGTGTTAGAAGTTGCATCCACATCTTCATCCAAAGAAGGACAAACAAGAAATGGGATCACCTGAGAAGGAGAAGGTAGAGGAATGTGTAAGGCATGCCATAACCTTTCCAGAAGCAGTTCTAGAAGGAAGTGAAGTGCAAAAAGAAAATTCCCTAGCATGGTTGGATAAGAAATGGTTGGACTATTTATCTAATTAAAGACTACATTTATTTTGTATTTCACTTGTTGCATGTCCCCACAGTTGGGCATTTTGTAAAAATGATGTTTGTGAATAAATCAATTATATGCAACATTGATTTCTTTGGCATTGTTATGCTATTTTGGCTTGATGATGAGTCAATTTGTATGGGAATTGGGAGTCAAATGTATTCCATATTGTAAGATGCATTTCCATTTGTGGACATTTTAGCAAGCATCCTAAACTTTGAGACGAGTAGTTGCAGCACATTAAGTATGTTACAAATGTGTCAAGCACTCATTTATACAAGTATTTCCAAGTGAATCTTGTTTGGGTTATTTTCTAAAGTCTTTTTAGATTTGATCCTTGTTAAATATTTTGCAAAAGATTGCCATTGGATTTCATTCTTGGGAAGGATGTTGCTATTGATGAACATAGCGACATAGACAAAGGCAAGAAGTTCATTGAGAAAATCGAGTTGGTACATCAGACAGTTCAAGATCATCTTGAAAAGTTCCAAGGCAAAATGGATCGAAATTGGAAAAGTGAGGGAATTACACACTCATCCGTTGAACAACTGAAATTGATCTTTTGGGGTCCAAAATCTCCCAGCGGGGAGGAGTGATCTGGAGCTCAAAATTTTCTCAAAATTCAAAGTTGTCAGATTGGTGTAGAACCTGAACGACTGCATAGTGCTCGTCGTTTTGAATCTGCCGTAACTCATTTTGCGCGAAACGGACATCGTATGTTCCTAGAAAGTCTTTCTGCCCGTTTTCTCAAACAAGAAAATTTGGCGAAAAAATGAGAAGCACTACACAGTCATTAGTCTGTATTATTGACGTGGCAGGATGAATAGGCTACCTATGTGGTAGGGTGATTGTACATGATTGGGATCCTCCGTCGAATCACATGGTGATACATGGCAAGCCTGTGGCAAATGACATGGGCGATTTTCACTAGTTGGTGTTGGGTGTGGAGCCTGATTATCTTCTATATTCAAAAGTACCGCCACATTGGACCCCAGTTCAAAATGGGGACAGCAACGCCGCCCGTAAAATATTCGTTGCAGGGGGGGTCCAAGGGGGGGGCGGCTGCGACCTTTGGGAGCCCCCCCCTG
>APFE030141133.1:0-36361 GCA_000404065.3 Pinus taeda | reverse complement strand
CCCATCGTGATATTATGGGGGCCCACCACCTTCGTTCAGCATTCCGAGGATTCATCCACTTGGCTAACTTCGGGGCATGGCTCTGATACCACTTGTAAGGATTCTGGACACCACATATCTCCACAATGGTATGATATTGTCCACTTTGGGCCTAAGCCCTCATGGGTTTGCTTTTGGACTTACCCCAAAAGGCCTCATACCAATGGAGATATTTGTCCATCCTTATATACCCATGATCCTCCCCACTTCTAGTCAATGTGGGACTTTGGTCGTATACCCAACAGTTGGAGGATGGCCAATCATAGGTTGCCACATGTCATGGCCAAGGGCCACCATATGGTAGCCTGAGGGCCACCAAAATATGGTCGAGGTGAAAGCAGCAACGGGCAGGGTCGAACCCACGACTTCACATCAACTAACCGAACCCTCCACTGTTATAGCACACATGTTACTTGTTATACCAAATTCTGAAAACATAATTTATGTTTTGTAAGGCGTGAGGTTGGGGGTTAAGACCATGGTTAACCCCTACCTCGATCCACAGACTAGGGTTAAGGGCTAGCCACAACCCTGGTTTTTATGTTAACACAGTTGTGTGACCCTAACCCATCATTTTGAACATCATAACCCTTGGCTTCAAACCATAAATGGTTACGCCATAACCACAACCTCACTGCACTTGCGTTAACCGTGCCTTACTGCCCATGTAACCATCTTTACCCACAACATTGCCGCTATCCACCATGTCAACCTAACTGCGACCCCTAACCGCCTACAAATTGCCGCCAGGCCATGACCATCGAGTGGAAGAGTTAGAGGGGCCAGCCCAAGGATGTGTGGCGGCAATGTGACCAGGGTGTGAAGGACTGGGGGCCCAACTGGCAGGGGTCGACAGTTAGCCCTCGCCCCCTGATGTGGCCATAATTTTCGTATTTAAGGCCATGGAAGTCATTTAAACACTTCGACAATTTCACCCAGAGTTTGGCGAAATCGACACTCCATTAGCGGATTTTGGAGCGAAATTGTAGGACCAGTGCCAAATTTTGGGGAAATTGTAGAGTGATTAGTAGAAAGGATAGGGAAGCTCATATCTTCTGCATTTTTTGGTCTTTTTAGGAGCAAGAAGAGGCTAGACAAGCATTTTTGGGTCATTTGAAGCCAATGGAATAGGTTTCAGAACCATTGGAGCACTTATGAAGAGACTTTTTGCAGGTTTGAGTCTATGGGTGCTAGGGTCAACTAGTGGGTTGAATAAGTTTTTGAAGGCTTTTGAGAATGGAGAGCAACTTGTAGGGGTTTTCTAGCATTCATATGTTTTCTGCAGTAGCTGAGACATCTGTGGTGTAGCTCATGTTTCTCTTTTCTCATTATGTCTTTAAGGAAAGTTCTCTTTTAGTACTTCAAGCGAATTTTTGTGCTTGTTATGCTCAATGTCAGATGGAGTATGGGGTCTTGATTTGAGAACCCTTTTCTTGTTGATTGTTTCATCACTGACTATAGATTGTCATGTTTTTAGAGTGAGAGTTTTTTGGAAAAAAATAATGTTTCCTTGAAGGGGAAACTAGCCACTCTTTTTTGTCAGCACACTTTATGTACTCTTCATCACTGAAGTATTTTGAGCATAATGAGATTGGGTCAAGCCATTGGAAGCTGGACCAAGGAAACGTAGCCCAAGAGGGGTGAACTCCTTTATCAGTTACTCAGTGTATTAATTTTTTGTTGTTGTTCATTGCTTTTTAATTCATGTTTTAAAGCTCATGAATTACATATAAAGACATAAAAACTCATGTAAAACTTGCAATTTACCTCATAAACCTTGAGCACTTTGCTTACTATTCTGAATTGGAATTTAGCACAACAAACAATAACTTTCCCATTCATATCATATAGTGAGACTATTGGTGTTGGGGATCAAGAAATCCACCTTGATGTGTGCACCTCAGTAAATTCTTGTGAGTGAACCAACTTGTGACCTACCCCCACAGCATCATGATCTTCAAAGTGAAGGTATACTAACCCTTCGAGCCCAAGTCACAACGAGAGTGCTAGCGGGTGAAATCAAGGACACTGTCCCACCCATCCCATGCAGTTTCATTCATCTGTACAGACCCATCACCCATATGTGAGTCATTCATCCAAGCAACTAACCTATGCTTGTAGCCACTAACATGTCATTAGAATTTATAGCAAGATTCAAACTGAACTTTAAAATTTCAAAGACAAAATATTTGTTTCCATCAAACAGATGTCATCGACTCATCACATGCGAGTGCATCTGATGGTTTCCTGTCATACTCAATAATCATCAGTAACAGAGTTTCACATTGTTAGCCATTATCATAATAGCATCATCAACATGACATAGTCATCCACATCAGTATTCATCATGAACCAAAACTAATGTAAGTAGCCAACATAAGGAACAAATTCATCACATCTATCATCATCATAACATCAATGGAAAAAATACATATCCATCAAAATTTTCATCATCATAACATCAATAGAAAACATACATATCCATCAAAGCTATCATATCATAACATCAATACAAAACATACATATCCATCAAAGATATGATCATCCTAACATTGACTGGGAAATAAACACATCCATCACATCCACTAATAGTGGATTCAAGTGTTCTTCTGATCCTCAACCTAAGGTCCTCAAAGAATAATGTGTTAGCCTTAAGGTTAAATCAATGTTAATGTCATATCAAGGTTAGTACACCCCGTCTTAATAAAATACTTCGTCTCGAAGTCCTTGGAATAGGTAAGGAAAATAATGACGCATCTACTCAATGTCCTCCCAAGTGGATGAACTAGGACTATAATTGTCCCACTCAACCTTAACCTGGTCCACCAATCATCGCCTAAGTTGCAGAGTTTGCTTGTCTAGTATGCGAACAGGTTCAACCATCATTGTGCCTTCGTCTGAAACCTGTAAATACCTAAGTCAATAACATGAAAGGATTTGAACTATAATGACATAAAACATAAACATGGAACACACCATGCATATGTAATAGAGATGGAGGTAACGCAATCCTATATGCCATCGACCCTTTTCTTTCTAATATTTCAAAATGTCCCACAAACCGTGGAGACAATTTTGCTCCCTTTCCAAACTTTATGGAGATCTTTTAGGGCCTCACTCTAAAAAATACCTTATCTCCTACTTCATAACTTTGATCCATCTGGTGAGTGTTAGCATAGTTCTTATATTGATCTTGTGCTTCTTTAAGCCTCCCCTTAATTGTGGTCATTTGTTCCTCCATCTCTTGCACTACTCCTAGTCTTATTAACACTCAATCCTCTGAGTGGTCCCAACTAAGAGGTGTTCTGCGAGGTCTCACATACAAGAACTCAAATGGTGCCATTATGATTGAACTCTAATAAATGTTATTATAGAAATTCCACCAATGGTAAAAGCTCCCCAGCTCTTTTGGTTGTCCATCACATACATTCATAGCATGTCCTCGAGGATTTGATTAGTCCTATTTGTCTGACCATTTGTCTCAAGGTGATAAGTAGTGTTGAAGTTCAATTGGGTTCCCAAGGCTTCTTGGAAACTGGTCCAAAACCTTCATGTAAGAAATGCTCCCCTATCTAATATGATCTTCCTAGGCACTCCCATTAATCTCACATTCTCATCGATAAAAACACTGGCTATCTCTAGTACCTTATATGTAGTCTTAAATGGTATAATATGGGTGCCCTTGGTCAATGTGTCCACCCCTACAAAGATGGCATCATGTATTCTTGAGGTCACTGGTAGTCCCACGATGGAGTCCATTTATATAACTTCCCATTTAGATTCTGGTATCTCATGGGGTTGCAATAACCCTATTGGATGTTTGTGTTCAGTTTTCACCCACTAACACTCTAAGCATCTTGCTACAAATTTTTCAATATCCCTCTTCATCCCTTGCCAAAAGAAGAGTGGTTTTAGGTCTACACTCATCTTCTTAACACCAGGGTGTGCCATGTATACTGCTCGTTGTGCTTCGCTCAAGATTAATTGGTGTATGTCATCATTCAGTGGCACATATATCCTCCCCTGAAATCATAGTAGTCCATCACTATCAAGGGAGTATCCTTCATACTTTTGGATCATCATTTCATCTTCCCTCAAACTCTTGCTAATCTCCTTGTACCCAGTGTCCTCAATTTGTTAGTTTAGCAACTTCTCCCTCAAGTTTTCCTTTAAGGGAATCACCGAAAATATTCATGGTCTCCTACTTTAAGCATTTGCTACCCTATTTACGGTTCCTTTTATGTAAGTAATATAAAAAATCATATTCACTTATTAACTTAGGCCACCTTCTCTATCTTGAATTTAAGGGATCTTGAGTGAATATGTGTTGTATCCCACAGTGATCAGTCCTCAGTTCAAACTTCCTTCCTAGTAGGTAGTGTCTTTAAATTTTTAGGGTGTACATAATTGCAACCATTTCTAAGTCATGGGTTGCATATTTTTGCTCATGGGTTCTAATCTTTCTTGATGTATATGTTATTACTCTTCCTTCTTACATCAATACACAACCCAGTCCCTCCTTAGAGCCATTAGTGCAAACCAAAAATTCTTATTTCATATTTGGTAATTTCAAAATCAGCATCATTGATAGCAATACCTTTAACCTTTAGGACACCTCTTCACATTTTTCAGTCCAAACAAACTTCTTATTCTTTATTTGGAGCTCAGTAATGAGGCTTGCTATCTTTGAAACCCTTTGACAAAACTACGATAATACCCTACAATGCCGATGAAACTTCATATTTTGTGAACATTGACTGGTGTTGGCCATTCCATGATGGCCTCAATTTTCTTTGGGTCCACTGCAATACCCTCCCTAAAGAGAATGTGAACAAGATAATGTATTTTGGATTGGTAAAAAGAATACTTTGACAACTTACCATACAATTGGTTCTCTCTAATACATTGTAGAACTAGCCTCAAGTGTTCATCATGCTCTTCTGGGGTCTTTGATTAGATCAAAATGCCATCCATAAAGACTTGTACAAACTTGTCTAAGAAATCCTAAAATATTCCATTCATCAAACTCATGAAAACACTAGGGGAATTTTTCAGTCCAAAAGGTAAAACTACAAATTCATAATGCCCAAATCCTGTCTTAAAGGTTGTCTTCAAGATATCTTCTTCCTTGATTCTCAAATGATGATATCATGACCTTAGATCGATATTTGAAAACACCATTTATCCCCTCATTTTGATTAAAAAAAAAATCATAAATACTTGGTAGAGGATATTGAGTTTTGATCATTACCTTGTTCAACTGGCAGTAGTCAATGCACAATCACCAAGACCCATCCTTCTTCCTAACAAAAATTACAGGGGTTCCCCACAGAGATATGTTGGGTCATACGAACCCCAAGTCCAATAATTCCTTTAATTGGATTTGCAATTCCTTTAGCTCTGGAGTTGACATACGATAAGGTGCCTTTGCAATAGGCTCAGTGCTTGGTTTAAGGTCGATCGTGAAATCAATTTCTCTTTTTGGGAGTATCCTAGGTAGTTCTTTAGGAAATACATCCTAAAATTTAGCAAGAATGTAGAAATTCCTTGTAGATTCAAATTGCTAATTGTAATATGCTAAAAAAAAAAGGACTTGAATCTACTCTACTCATCAACAGAAACAATAAACGATCGATAAAATCGCAAAGCATATAAGAGAAAGAATTCAATCACACATAAAACAATAAATTTTTAGGGAAAGCCATAGCTAAAAATCCCTACTATCTAGATATTGCATTAGTCAAATAATTTGGATGAATACAATGTGCTCTACTCAACCTTAAGCTCAACCTGCACAAGTATTTTCTATCCTCTATCTGACTGGCTACCTTTGGCCAATACTTAGTCAAATTTCCAAGCCTCCAAGCTCCTAATTCCTTGCAATATTCCTCAAGGAATTAGCCCCTATTTAATGGGGAAATTCCCCAATTATGAATTGCACAATTCTAATAGGCCTTTCTCTAAATGCATTCACCATCTATTTAACTTAGATGATTTTACAACTGATAGTACATTGTCCCTGAAATCCAATCTCAACTAGGTCTTTCTCTCATCAGACATGCATGAGTTAATTATGAGTGAATCTTCAGTTTACTGGTTGATTATTGTAGGAAGCACCCCACTACTGCAAGTTACACCCCACTACTACAAGTTACACCCCACTACTGTAGGTTACACCCAACTACTAGACATCCCGCTAATTCCTCTATCAGTTGGAACTAGCTTAACTAACTTTAACTTAGTTAGACTGAATTAAATAATTACAACTCAAAATAAACTCAACTAGGTCTCCTAATTGTAAGAGATACTCTACATGACTCTAGCTAGACCCTCAACTCGAATTAACTGAGCCAACTATGTCAAATTAACTTAGTTAATTATTGCAAGTTGTCATCAGATGTGGAATTACAATTTTATCCCAATTTAACTCAAGGAAAAATTAAATTATGATTTTTCTTGATGTTATTTTTAACATTTCTTGTTGTTATTTTCAACACTCCCTCTCAACAAGAAAGGAATTCAACTTTATCCTAATCTGGTACCTTTGGAATGTTCTGCATGCAACTCTTGTCACTGTTGTTGTTGCTACTGCAACATTTGCAACTAAAAAGCATCCAAACAAAATAAACTAAATCAATTGTGCCTGCAACTGTCTACTAGGAAAAATGTGTTGTTGCTGACTCTAGTACTAAGCCTCTTCCTCTACTGTCAACTCTTCTTTGCACTCTTTAATATATGACCAACATTGATCCTCCTTCTACTACATATTGTGGGCCCTCGTAGCAAGGTAATGATCCATGAGACAAAAAACACCTCAATGGATCCTACCCAATTTCTGAAACTCTTGGACTAAGGTTTCATATTGCCCCACCTCACACCTAGAGGTATAGTTACATGTGCTGCTTCTGCCCACTTAGCTCAAAATTTTCCCCTACTAGAGGTCTCTAATTGAGTGGATGTTGCCACTTAGTCTCCTCTTTGCTTCTCCAATTGTGGTTGCTCCACAACTTGCTGAGGTTGCTTCTGAGGCTGCATGTTGAGAGGTAATCCATGCTCCCTCTCAACCATCAAGTCTCTAACTCCTTGCTCCTCAAGGCTTTGAATGCATCTTGTACCTCAAGTGAATACAAGTTCTTGACTCACACATAGATTGGTTTCACCTATCTCATGGCGATGTGTCTAAGGAAAACCTTTCATTTGCTAAATATCACATCATAACCACAGTCTTCCAATACTGCGATGGAAACAAGATTCTTCTTTAGTCCTACATACATCACATCTATGAGTCTGAGAGGGGAGCCAAACTCCCTCTGAAAATTAGCAGTATTGATACCAATTGCGTTATACCTCCCATCATCTCCAAACTCTATGTTCTGCTTGAGGTCTTTCTCTTCTAAGTCACTAAAGAGATCTCTATTCCCCGCCATATGGAACAAGGAACCCTTGTCGATTTATCACATGCTTCCCATTACAGTGATTGCCATGCATGCAATGAGAGTGAAATTAATTTTAAATTACGAAGCTAGAGCTTCACCTGTTGTTGCTACTGCAGGCTCCTCCTTGCTTTCTTTCTTCTGTGGGCATTTCGTGGCATAGTGCCCAAACTCGTGACAATGAAAACACTTGATGTTCGACAAGTCCTTCTTCTTTCCGCCCTTCTCTCCTTAGGAATAAGTTCCCTTGGATTTATTTTCTTTGTTGACTAATGCAAAGTCCTCTTCCACTTATTTGGATGAGGTCCCATCTTTGGTGTTCCGTCGAATCTCCTCTTGCACCAAGTCGAACCAAATACGCTCCCACTTTGGTAGCTTCTCCCTCCCATTAACTAAGTCCTGGTAACTGTGCCAGCTCTTGGGAAGTCTTAGAAGTGTTAGACTCACCATATCATCTTCAACAACTGTAACACCGACACTTCCAAGCTCATCCTGACATTGGATGAACTTGGTCAAGTACTTTGGTATTTGTTTCCCTTTTCCATCTTGATTTTTCGGAGCTTGTCCTTCAATGTCAGCTTCTTATGGTCATTTTTGTTTTAAAACAAGCTTTTCAAGGCCTTCCACATTATAAATGGAGTCTCCATACCATGGAGGTTTGAGACAATATTATCTTGAACTCATTCTAGGATAATCCTTCTCATCTTTGCCACACACTTTCTCCACTCTACCAGATCCTGAGCATCAGTTGCTGGAGGCCTAGGAATATATTTGTCTATGAATTCCTTAAACCCATTGTCTTCTAACACTACCTCCATCCTATCCTTCCAAGAAATATAGTCCGAACTACCATTAAGGGCATATTCAAGTTTCAATCCTAGAAGAACATCCTCTGTCTTTGAAGTATGATACTGCAAATTCAATTTCTCTTGCAAAAGACAAACTCGTATTCTCCTCTTCTATAGTGATTTTAGCTCTGATACCATATAGAAATTTCTACAAATCTAGCTATAATACCATGTATAAATTCCTTATAAAATTAATATGCTAAAACAATAGTCTTGAATCTACTCTACTCATCAACAGAAACAATAAATGATCGATGAAATCACAAAGCATATAAGAGAAATAATTCAATCACACATAACACAATGATTTTATGGGGAAAGCCACAGCTAAAAACCTTTGCTATCTGTATATTGCATTAGTCAAAGAAATTGGATGAATACAATATGCTCTGTTCAACCTTGAGCTTAACCTGCAGAAGCATTTGTTATCCTATGCCTAACTCACTAACTTTGGCCAATACTTAGCCAAATTTCCAAGCCTCCAAGCTCATAATTCCTTGCAATGTTCCTCAAGGAATTAGCCCCTATTTAATGGGTAAATTTCTGAAATATGAATTGCGCAATCCTCATAGGCCTTCCTCTGGCTGCATGCACCATTTGTTTAATTTAGATGATTTTACAACTGATAGTACAATGTCCCTAAACACCAATATCAACTGGGTCTTTCTATGATCTGACATGCATTAGTTAATTATAAATGAATCTTTGGTTCACTAGTTGATCACTGCAGGCATCACCCCAATATTCGACAAGCAACACCCCACTACTGTAGGCAACACCCCATTATTGCAGGTTACACCCCAGTACTGTATATTACACCCCACTACTAGACCTCTCACTAATTCCTCCATCAATTGAAACTAGTTTAACTGACTTTAACTCGGTTAGACTAAATCAAATAATTACAACTCAAAATAAACTCAACTAGTGCTCCTAATCGTAGGAGACACTCTACATGACTCTAGTTACACCTTCAACTCGAATTAACTGAGCCAACTATGTCAAGTTAACTTATTTAACTATTAGAAGTTGTGATGAGATGTGGAATTCCAATTTTATTCCCATCTTAATTCAATGACAAATTAAATTAGGATTTTTCTTGATGCTAATTTTAACATTTATTGTTTTTATTTTCAATAAAAAAAATTGGATGTTTATCAAGGTTTTCATAATCACCCTTATCATTTAGAGCTACCACCATGAGCAATTGACATCCCTTTCATCTACATTTCATTAGTTGCATTGAGGAGATGAACTGATTTGTTATTGAATGTTAGTATTGTTGTGCTAATTTCAATTACAGATTTATAAACAAATGCTTGTCCATTGCTTCCTGTGCATAAGTTTCCTTAGGTTGTTTGTGAATGTAAACATGTAAATTTGATCAAGTTTAATGTGACATTCATGAGAAAAATAGCATAAAATACAAGTGCTTAACAACATCAATAAAAAAGTATAGAAAACCATCAATTGAACACTTAACATAGTGTTTTGATGAAGGAGTTCACCCCTCCTGGGCTAAATCTCCTTGGTCCAGCTTCCGTGGCTTGGGCCTCTATATTAGCTCAACATGGAAAAAAATGTTGTTTACAAAGTTTTATTGCTCCTGAGACCTGTTCCAATGAGTTCAGAATGTTGAAATTGGCTAGGAACAACTTTTCCTCAGCTCAATTTGGTCAAAAAATGCTCCAGTTATGACCCAAACTATTTTTCCCTGGAAAACATCCTCCAAAACTGGAGGAACTCCAGTTAACTCCGCTATTTTTGGAGTTACTGCCAAAATTGGTGGGTTCCACTAAACATTATGCTAAATTAACTCTAGTTTAATTAATGTTAACTATGTATTAACTATGGACTAATTTGCAGTTAGCACTAATTGCACAGTTCTGAATTATTGCTAACCCGCGGTTTAGGTGGTAGTTGACACATGGTAGCATTAGATGTTAGTGCTAGCCGCCGGTTCTACTGACTACAACCCTAGTTGTCACCGCCAGAATAATGATGTGTCACATGCACATTTTAAATGTTAGCGGTTTTGTTGTATCGCAGTTATGGTGTGTGATGTCCACCATTTGGAAATGGTTTGACGTCACTGTCATGTTTTTCACATGGGAGGGTTGGCCCGCAGGCTGGCCCTCCTAACCGCCAACTCTAACCATAATACAATTCAAATATATGCGAAGAAAAACATAAGTTAAGAAACATGCGATATTGGAGATGGCAAAGTGCTTTGGTTTGTGGAGAGAAGGTCGTGGGGTCAAACCCTGATGCCTCCATAAAAAATTTACACTGCCATAACCCGACCTTTGGGGAGGGACACCTTGCAGCCTCCGGGCTTGCCACTTGTCCCCTCCTCATTGGTCAATTCTTCGTCCAATAAAAATGAGCCAAGTCACCACACTTACCAATGAACCAAAACCTAAAACTTAGCGAGCTCTAACTACATTTTGACCACCATTGACCTTGCACAGTCACCTACCACGTCAGCAATATGGACTATTGACTGTGCAGTGACTACATTTTTTTTTAAATTTCCCCTCTTTGGCAAAGTGGACACAACCCAATAATGTCCTCATACGAACTCGGTTTTCAATGAAACAAGTTGTGTTAGGATCGTTTTGCCGAGACGGACGCAATCATTCAGGTTTCAATCCATTCTGAGAAATTTTATTTTTGAGCTAAATATTGAGTGCCTAATCATTCCTCCCCACTAGAAGCCTTTTGGACCCCAAAAGATACTATCGATTGTTTAGCAAGTGAGGGTACAAATCCCTCACCTTCTTGATATGCAACCATTTGGCTTTAGAAGGCTTTTGTCCCTTGAGTCCCACTCTAAGGTATTCGACATTCCCTCTCTTCCAAGTTCTGATTCTTCTGTCAAGTATGAGATCCTGTTGAAGTTCATCAAGATATTCTGGTGAGAAATCATCTATTGATGACAAATGAACATGCTCTCCTTGATAATCAATCAAAGGAGGCTCAAACAATCTCAAATTCTCAACATTAACAACATAGTATATTTGCATATAAGGAGGCAAATCAAGCTTAAATGCATTGTTACCAATCTTTTCCATAATTTTAAAAGGACCATAACGAATTGGTTTAAGATATTTACCTTCCCCTTGAAGTCTCTCTTTGCTAATATATAACCAAAATTTGTCTCCAACTTGAAATTTGTGATCAATATGGTGTTTGTGATGCCTTGCATTGTAGTTGCTTTGACTCTTTTCCAACTGTTCATGCATTGTGTGATGTATCAACTGAATTTTTTCTATGAACTTCCTTTCCATATCAATGTCACTCTGACCATCAATGGTGACATCTTTCTCAAAGATGAAGTCTAATAATGATCTTGGCAAGTACCCAAAACATGCCTCAAATGGCAATGTGTTTGTGGAAGAATGTTTTGCCCTGTTGTATGTAGGTTGTATGTAATGCAACTGCTCATACACAACTTGGGATGTTTGTGATGCAAGAGCATTGACTTGAAACTATTATTGTATTTTAGTAGACATAGGGGGTCTTGTGTTTTCATGGAAGTTGGATTCCTATGTATGTAATTATTAATGTTTAGAGTGGTTAAAATAGGAATTAATTAGATAAGTGTGAAGATATTTGTAAATGGTGTGAAGTGTAGGAGAACATGAGTGATTAATGATGATGATGAGAGTTGGAAATCAATTGTAACTCTTATAGGTCTCATGATTGGAGGACTAGAGAGGATTATTAGGGATAAGTAGGAGTTAAAAGTAGACTTAGAGGATATTCAGGAGTTAGTTCAACAAATTTAGGATTTGAACCAGAATTAGTTCGACGAAACTTTTTGTATAAATGTAAGCCTAAAAGGCGAGAGCAAGAGAGTCAGTAGTGGTTAGAGAGTTAGGAAATAGGATTTGTCTGTAAGCCTACGGGAAGGTAGGAAAACAGAGGCCACTGATCAGAAAATCAAGCCAAAGAGAGGGAGACTCTTGTGCAATTACTTGTTTATTAATACAAACAACTCAATTCTGAGTTTGTGTGTGTGTGGAGTAATTCAATTATAATCTGTGTGTGAACTTGAGTATTTTCAGTAACATAGGTTACAGGCAGTCTTCGACAAGATACAGAGAAAGAAGAACGATATGAAGAATCCTAATGGATCGTTTGAATCCATTCAAAGGATCACAGTCAAGATTCTGGAGTGGTTGTGTTAAAAACTCACAGAGTTAAGCTCAGGAGGGAGTTGCGCAACAGAACAGCAGAAGGAACAGAAACCCTGAGGAAACCCAAAACCACACAAGAACATTAAATAATTGGCGTAAAAGAACCCCAAGTGAAGAGAAGAGCGAAGAAGTGAAGTGTTGATGCACAACAGTCATCGGATATAGAAGATCAGCGGATCATATTTGTTCGTGATGGGCGGCCAGGATTAAGTCGCATAAGATGGATCTAAGAAATGAATGACAGAGATTCAATCAAAGTACTAGTGGAAGGAGAAAGGTGGGAATTGATATGGACCATCAGATCGACAGTGATCCACAACTGAGCGGGGGTAGAGAGTATGGGATGCCTGGATCCGGATTGAAGGCTTGTAATTGTTATTAGTCATCAATTGCTTAAGTTAATGCTTACATCATAGTCCACTATAGCATTAAACTTGTAGTTAACCCACGTACTAGTTGGAGGGCCGCAGATCGTAGGATTTGTTGGCTTCCATCATCCAACAAATATTGGACATAAAGATGATCGAACGATAATCTCTGAACGAACCCGAAATGTTATAGACCAAGGACTTATAATTTGTATCGGCCCCATGAGGCAGTTAAACATCATGCAAGTTTCTTGTGCGATGTTGCGACAACCATCGGATCAAGAACCAGATCGATGGCAGAGATTTAATCACAAATTGCATTCAGTAAAGAGTTTGGGTCTGCGATAAACCCCGATTTGTGATATTGCGATAAGTCGAGATTTGTGATGTTGTGATGGACTATGGACGTCAGATCAAAGGGTTGATCGAACGACGGATGTTAACTCTCGCATTTCGTAGGAATCAAGTGCTAGCGGATTGCGGAAACTGCGATGTGTGATGAGTTGAGAATGCGATAAAGGAAAGCATCGGGTAATGTGCAAAGACCGAGGAAAAGGCAAAAAGGTATGGTTTACGGTTGTTGTGGAATATTTTTATTATGTAAACATTATAATAGAAATAAAGAACCGATAGGAAGTTTATGGGTAAATCTGTCAATAACCATAGTTATAGAGTGGGGTTGGTTATATATGCGCGGGATTAAGGATTGGTTGAAAGTTTAATAAAGGGAGAGTATAGAGTCCCAATGACAAGGATGGATTAAGGGTAGACTGTGGATTAGTTAAGAAATCATTCTGCATGAGATTTATAAATGGGGCCTTAAACCATTTCAATTGAAGATTGACTTGGCAGAGAGTCTGAAATTCCTGGGGCAAAACAGATATATGCATTCTATATGCCTACTATGGGTATGAGCAGGGATTTCCTGCATCAAAGTGGTATCAGAGCTAGTTAAAGCTCTTTTTAATTAAAGCATAATTGTGCAAAATACAAGTGCGATTGCAAAAGAAAGAGGAGATCAGGTTATTTGAATCTGATAAGTAGAAGATAGGACATAAGATGAGAGTAAGTGATATTCTTAAGAAAATATTGCAGAAGCATAAGGAAAGCACAATGATGTTTGTTTTCTTGAGGAAAGTGGAGGTTCACAAAAATGTGAAGAATGGATGGAGACTGCTTGTGAAGCCATGCAGGTATTGTTTATTTAACTCTGGTTTGAGTTTTGCAGGTTTAAGATAGAGTAAAGATTGATAGAAGCAGACAGACAAGGAAAGCTAATATGTTCTAAAGAACAAAGTGAATGAAAGACTAGATAAACAAGTGGCAGTGAACCTGAAGAATCCAACTGAAGGTTAGACAAAGAGGATAAGTGTGTTCTTAGAAGGAAGCTGAGCAGAAGCATTTTAAGGTGGCCATAAGAATTTGGCAGCAGCAAGCTTTTGAAAGCTTTGGAATAATCTTTGGTTTGAATAACATTGATACAAAGGTGACAAAGAAAGGTGAGAAGATTGCAGCAACCTAGAGCATGGAGTGCTCAATTGGTTCCAAAGGAAAGAACCAGATAAATGCTAAAAGACTGAGCTTAGAGGAGAGAAGCTTAGTGAAGCATATGTAGTAATAAGGAGACTTATTACTGTAGAGGTATTGTTGCAGCTCACAAAGGCAATTCCAAAAAGGGTGTGGGTAGAATTGCTAAGGGATGAAGAAAGCTGGTAAGAGTTTCTAAAGAGTTTCTGAGTAAAAAAAGAGGTGGTTAGAACCTAGTATTTCATTTGTGATTAAAGTACAAGAGGATAGTTGTGTTCTTAAAAGGTGTAGATGAGTTGAAGCCTAGAAGGAGCAGAGAGAAGTGCTCAAAGAGGTTCCAAAAAATAGGGAACTAAGTGCTTTCCAAAAGACCAAGTACAGAGGAAAGCTTGGTGAGGTAAGTGGCAACAGGGAGGACTTGTTGTTGCAGAGGCTTTAATGCAGCTCATAGTAAGTGAGTGAGGAACTCATGAAGATAGAGAAGAAGATGACTATTGATAGCCATAACAGAGATAACAGAGGTTCTGAGGAAGACCACAACAAAAGAAAAGTGAAGAAGGCGGATGCCAAGGAAAATGGCAAGAGAATGAGTCAAGAGGAAATTGACAAAGAAATTGTTGAGATGAAAGAACAACTCAATGTATTAATGATGATACTTTAGGAAAGCCAAAGACTAGGTTGGGTCTTGAAGAAAAAGCCAATGAAGTGGCATAAGTTACAGAGAAGGCTACAACAGAGGCAAGTGAAGAGCCTGGTGGAAGAACTTAGAGAAGCTGAGTTGGAAATGGAAGTGTCCATTTGTGAACCAGATCAAGGTGAAGTTCTGGGTGAAGATGAAGACTTGAAGACTAAAACTTCAAGTGATACCAAAGGGTCACATGATTTTAAATATGATAATTTGGGTATGTTTGTAGGTGAAACATGTGAAGAAGGACAATTTGTTGATATTGTCGTGAAGGAGGAAGAAGATGGGTAGAATCTAAATTATGTTTTGAAAGATGATGAGATAGATAGGTCTCAAGTAAATTCCTGTACACAGTTGAGGAAAAGTTTTACTTTTCAACATATTGCAAGGACTGGAAGCAGAGGAAGTTTGACTCATGATGATAGCCAAAAGCAAGAAGAAGTGGAGAAGGATATCAAGCAACCAATTGGAGGGCTTGAAGAGGCTAAAGAGAATACCATCGGAATATTTATGAGTCATGTAGAGGACTTGGAACAACAGAAAGACTTTAGTAAAACATTAATGTTTGAAGTTGTTACAAGACAAGAATAATTTCTTGTGAAAGAAGGAGAAGAGATTCAGTCTGAAGAACTGATATGTGAAGCAACTGTTGAGACTATTGAACTCTGTAATTATCAAATTGATAATTTAAGTATAAATGCAGGAATTATAAGTGATGATGAAGTACTTGTGAAGTGTCATAGGGAACTTGAATTGCTGGAGTATTTGCTGGGAAATTCAGAGCATGACAGTGTGATTGCAAAGGAAGGAGTTCACTACAGTGGACAAGAGTAGGAAGAAACCATTGAAGCAGATGGTGTGGATGAGAGAATAGCTGACAGTCTCATGAATTCTTTTGAGAATTCAAATCAGCGTACTGATGTGCTGATAGAGGAGGACAAATCAAAGAAGCATATTGATGTGTTGCCAAAGGAAGAAGAGGCATTGAGGCCTTATGGTTTTGATTTTAATAATTGTTTTGTGAGTGCACGTTTAGTTGCAGATGCTAGAGAAAATTTGGCACAGATGAGCAGCCAAGTAATGACGATGGAAGAGGATTCTATGGAAAAGTTTAATCCATGGAATAGAGATGTTCAATTGCGGGAAAGAATGATAGAAAGTCAAGATTCAATGCCGAAAGAGATAATCATGAAAGAGGGTAAAGATGAAAGGATGGCAGTAAAAATCTAACAACTTCAAAGAGAAGAAAATAAACAACGGTTTGAAGAGTTAGTGGACAACAAGAACAATGTGAAGCAGAGAGAAAGAGGTAGCAATAAATGGCAGAATATGCACCAGCCCAAGGATATGCTAGAGATGGAGATTGAAGAGTTATGGTCGTTAATGATGAAGCAGTCCATATGGAGGAGATTGACAGCAGCAGGAAGAATGATCAATCAGAACTTGAAACTGATTGACAAGGAGAGGAAGATGAAACAGAAGACAACTAGCATACAACAACAACAAAGGTGCAGAGCATTCGGACAACTACAAACTAAAGTTTGGGACCTTGGAGGTTTCCTATCAACACATGAAGACACATGATCAAGAGATCATGAATGTCTTCTACTTTGGGATTATGATGCAGGAGCATTGACTTGAAATTATCATTGTATTTTAGTAGACATAAGGGGTCTTTTGTTTTCATGGAAGTTGGATTCCTATGTATGTAATTATTAATGTTTTGAGTGGTTAAAATAGGCATTAATTAGATAAGTGTGAGGATATTTGCAAATGGTCTCAAGTGCAGGAGAACATGAGTGATTAATGATGATGAGAGAGTTGGAAATCAATTGTAACTCTTATAGGTCTCATGATTCGAGGAACTAGAGAGGATTCTTAGGGATAAGTAGGAGTTGAAAGTGGACTTGGAGGATATTCAGGAGTTAGTTCAACAGATTTAGGATCTGAACTAGAATTAGTTCAACAGAACCTTTTGTATAAATGCAAGCCTAAAAAGCAAGAGCAAGAGAGTCAGTCAGTAGTTAGAGAGTTAGGAAATGGGATTTGTCTGTAAGCCCACGGGTGGGTAGGAAAACAGAGGCCACTGATCAAAAAAACAGGTCAAAGAGAGGGAGACTCTTGTGTAATTACTTGTTTATTAATAAAAACAACTCAATTCTGAGTTTGTGTGTGTGTGTGTGGAGTAATTCAATTATAATCTATGTGTGGACTTGAGTATTTTGTGTAACATAGGTTGCAGGCGGAGTTTGACAAGATACAGAGAAAGAAGAACGATATCAAGAATCATAATGGATCGTTTGAATCCATTCAAAGGATCACAGTCAAGATTCTGGAGTGGCTATGTTAAAAATTCACAGAGTTAAGCTCAGGAGGGAGTCGCGCAACATAACAGCAAAAGGAATAGAAACCTTGAGGAAACCCAAAACTACATAAGAACATTAAAGAATTGGCGTAAAAAACCCAAGTGAAGAGAAGAGCGAAGAAGTGAAGTGTTGATGCACAATAGTCGTTAGATCTAGAAGATCAACGGACAAGATTTGTTCGTGATGGGTTGCCAGGATTAAGTCACATAAGATGGAGCTAAGAAATGAATGGCAGAGATTCAATCTAAGTACTGGTGGAAGGAGAAAGGTGGGAATCGATCTGGACCATCAGATCAACAGATTTGGTAGATCGACAGTGATCCACAATTGAGCGGGGGTAGAGAGTACAAGATGCTTGGATCGGGGTTGAAGGCCTGCAATTCTTATTAGTCGTCGATCACTTAAGTTAATGTTTACGTCACAGTCCACTACGGCATTAAACTTGTAGTTAACCCGCATAATAGTTGGAGCGCCACAACTCGTAGGATTTGTTGGCTTCCGTCATCCAACGGATATCGGCCATAAAGATTATCGGACGATAATCTCTAAACGGACCCGAAGTTTTATAGACCGAGGACTTATAATTCGTATCGCTTCGTGAGGCAGTTAAACATCGGGCAAGTTTCTTGTACGATGTTGCGACAACTGTCAAATCAAGAACCAGATCGACGACGGAGATTTAATCGCAAATTGCATTCGGTAAAGAGTTTGGGTCTGCGATAAACCCCGATTTGCGATATTTCAATAAGCCGAGATTTGCGATGTTGCGATGGACTATGGACTGTCAGAGCAAAGGGTTGATCGAACGATGGAGGTTAACTCTCGCATTTCACAAGAATCAAGTGTTGGCGGATTGCGGAAACTGTGATGTGCGATGAGTCAAGAATGCGATAAAGGAAAACATCGAGTAATGTTCAAAGATCGAGGAAAAGGCGAAAAGGTGTGGTTTATGGTTGTTGTGGAATATTTCTATTATGTAAACATTATAATATAAATAAAGCATCGATAGGAGGTTTATGGGTAAGTCTATGAATAACCATAGTTATATAGTGGGGTTGGTTATATATGTGTGGGCTTAAGGATTGGTTAAAAGTTTAATAAAGGGAGAGTATAGAGTCCCGATGGAAAGGATGTGTTAAGGGTAGACTATGGATTAGTTAAGAAATCATTCCGCATGAGATTTATAAATGGGGCCTTAAACCATTTCAATTGAAGATTGACTCGGCAAAGAGTCTGAAATTCCTGGGGCAAAATAGATATATGCATTCTATATGCCTACTGTGGGTATGAGCAAGGATTTCCTGCGTCAATTTGTTGCAATATCCTCTAAGAAGATGAATTATTGTTCTGTTGACCACCTCGATTTTTCCATCTATTTGTAGATGAAAGGTTGTACTCTTCTTCAACTCTGTGTCCATCAAGTCCAACAAATTTGACCAAAAAATCCCAACAAATCAAGAATTTTGATCACTTACAATGGAAGTAGGAAGACCAAAATGAACCTAAATGTTTTGGAAGAAAAGGTGAGTTGTTTATTCAGCTGTAATTTGCTTTTTACATGGTGTTAGTATACACATTTTGCTGAACTTGTCTACAACTACATACAAGTAATCATGACCTTTCCTTGACAATGGAAGACCTCCTACAAAATTCATCGAGATACCCTCCCATGGACATGAAGGTACTAGAAGTGGAGTGTACAATCCTTGTTTCCTATTACTAGGCTTACTTGTTGCACATAAAGAATACCCTCTAATGAAACGAGATACATTATCAAACATGTGTGGCCAATAACAATACCATTGGAGATTTGCTACTGTCTTACCTACACCAAAGTGTCCAACAATCAATGAAGCGTGTGCCTCCATTATGATATTTTTTCTTTCTCCCTGTGGAATACACAACTTGCCTAAGTGATACAACAAACTGTTATGTACATGGTAATCCAACTCTTCAATTTGGTTTCCTTGACTCAAAGTTGCATACACATCTTGAAATTCATTATCATATGCATATTGCTCAATGTAACTTTCATGCAAAACAGAATTATGCTTGAGTATAATATATGAATTTACAATAGGCCTTGAAAGCATATCAGCTACCTTATTATAGATTCCCTTTTTGTACTTGATAACCAAATGAAACTGTTGTAGAAAACCCATACATCTGAAGTGTCATGATTGTTGCAACTTTAACTGTGATTGTAAGTACTACAATGGTTGATGGTCGGTATGGAGAATGGTCTCCTTTCCCATCAAGTAGGGTTTCCATTTTTTGACACTTTGTACCAATGCGTAAAGTTCTTTGTCATAAGTGGGATAGTTAGTAATAGCTCCATTAAAAATTTTAGAATGAAATGAAATGGGCTTACCATGCTGCATAAGAATTGCTCCCATGGTGTAATCACTAGCATCCATTTGAATCTCAAATGGTTGTCTAAGATTCGAAAGAGCCAATACCGATGTTGAACTAATCTTTTTCTTCAAAGCATCAAATGATTTCCGTTTTACATCCCCCCAATGGAAGACTTTCTTGACACTAGTCAATGCATGTAATGGAGTTGCAATGGAAGAAAAAATAGCAATAAAGTTCCTCCAATATTGTGTTGCCCCTAAAAAGCTTCTTACCTCTGTAACTGTATTGGGCTTGGGCCAATTCAAAATGACCTCAACCTTAGAGGGGTCTATCTTCAGCTCACCTACTCCAACAATGTGTCCCAAATACACTAAAGAAGTCTTGCCAAATTAACACTTTGACATCTTTAAAAACAACTGTTCTTTTTTCAAGACATCAAGTACTTTGTTTACATGCATGACATGTTCATCTCTGGATTTTCTAAATATGAGAATATCATCTAAGTAGACAATGACAAAATCATCTAGAAATGGTCTCAATACATCATTCATAACTCTCATGAAAGTAGCTGGGGCATTTGTAAGACCGAAAGGCATAACAAGCCACTCAAACAATCCTTGTTTAGTTTTAAATGCAGTTTTTCGAATGTCCTCTTCAGCGATTCTATCTTGATGATAACCACTTCGTAAGTCTAACTTAGTGAAATACTTTGCATACCTCAACTGATCAAGCAAATCATCAATTCTTCAGAGTGGATAATGATTCTTTACTGTGATTTTGTTCAGTGCATGAAAATCCACACACATGCACCAAGTCATGTCCTTCTTTGGCACCAAAACAATGGGTGAACCACACGGCCAAGTAGATGGGCGTATGATACCTTTGTTATGGAATTCTTGAATTTTCTTCTTGATTTCCATGCTCTCCATAATCGACATGCGATACATGCCAATGTTTGGAAGTGGAACATCCTTCTACAGTTGTATCTCATGCTAAATTCCCCTCTTGGGAGGTAACCCCTTTGGTTCCTAAAACATCTCACCATGCTTGCTTACCACATCAAACAAATCAGATTTCAATTTTTCATCACAACCTTCAAAAGATTCATAATCAATATCATTATTTTTTCTTGATCATGAGAAGCACAAAAATTTTACTTGCATTTACTAGTCTCTTCATCTGCTCTGCATTAACCATAGAAATGTTTAACTTTTTGTGATGGGCTCTCACAATGTACTCTACTCCATTCTTGAGCAATATATATTTGTTTTCATGGCGATAAAATACTACTTTCCTATCATACAAATAAGGACTTCCCAAAATGATTCCTGATATGTCAAGTGGAACTACATCTAACTCAACTTCATCAATGAACCTTTCAGTAATGGAGAACTTGAATAAGCACTTCCTTGTAACCTGTAAATTTTCATTATTGACTATCCAACCCAATAAATATGGTTTATGATGAGGTACAGTTTCAAGGTTAAGCTTTTTGACCAAGTCTTCTGAAATTAAGTTTGATTGTGACCCACTATCGAATAATGCATCAATCTTTATATGATTTGAAATTACCCTTACATGAAACAATTCTATTCTTGATTCTTCATTTGGAGTGTTGTTCTGAATATGCGAGGAACTAGTGCTTGCAACAACTTCTTTTCCTTTTGTGACCATGGCTAAAATCTTGGTCTCATCACCAGAATCTGATCCAAGATCATGTTGTGTGGTAGCGGTCGTCTTTTGTTTTCCCTTATTGTTTTGTTTCTTAGGCCTTAGTTCAGGATGTAATTTCCAACAATGGACTTCTTCATGCCCGGCTTTGGAACAGTGTTGGCATATGGTTTTCTCCCCTTCTTTCTTCACACTTGCATTCTTCTTTCCCTTCCATTTTCCTCCCTTCTCTTTCTCCTTACCCTTGAATGGCTTCTTCTTACTACCCTCTTCCTGAATGTTTTTTCCCTATTGCTTCAAGGTGCGTGGCTTGCACACATACCTCATCTAAATTTCTTGGATTGAACATAAGGATAGTATGTTGCAAATATGAATGTAAACCCCCAATATATTTCAACAGTGTATCTTGGGAATTCAAATTTACTCCTAACAACAAAGCCCTCTTTCTAAACTCATGGGTATAGTCTTGGACTGTTTGGCCTTTAAGCTGCCTAAAATTTTGCCAACTCATAATGGATTTTTGCATATAGGCTAAAGGATAAAATTGTCTTTTAATTGCATAAACAAATTCAACCCAAGAGATGGATATCTTACCACGAATTTGCATTTCCTCTTGAGTATTTGCATCCCACCAGACTAATGTTGCTCCTTCTAGCCTCAATGAAATCAACTGGATCTTTATGTCATCTTCTTGAAGGTTTTGAATTTTGCAGTATGCCTCCATTTGTCGAATCCAAGTGTCTAATTTTTCTGCATTCACCTCTCCATTGTATATGGGAAGTTCAAACTTAATGTCCAATTTGAGTAAGGGAGTTTTTACTTTTGGGGTTTGGGAATGAGTATGAGCAGTTTTTGTGGTGGAAGTGGAAGATGTTGTTATTTGAGATGTTGAGGATGATGAACATGATGATGAACATGAAGATGGTGGAGATGGAGATGACTTTCCTCCATTACCCTTTGAATCCTTCTTATCATCTTTTTTGTCTCTTGAGCTTCCTTCTCCATGTGGAGGCTTAGAACTCTCTCCAGCCATTCTAGTGTTAGTCTCTTCATAAAGGACTCTAACCATGTCAGTCAAATCATAGAAAAATTTCTTGAATGCTTCCTCTTTTGAAATACCTTCAGTCTCTCTTGCTCCTAACATTATGTTTGTGTACTCAGGCTCAGTTTTTGGTATCACTTGTACCCCTTCAATCTCAATTGAAGGCAAAACTTGAGGTGTTTCAAGTGCAGCTGGAAGTGGAACTTTGGGTGGAGATTGTAGCCTTGTGGCTCTCCATCTTCTAGGCATTACCTCAAGAGTTGCAACCAACAATTTCCCTTCTCCTCTTTGCAACTTTAACCTTGTAAGCATCACAATTTTGCAACCATTAAAATCCTACTTGCACAAAACTCAAGCAATCAAGCAAATAAACCTTTGCTCTGATACGAACTTGATCTATTATTGAATGTTAGTTTTGTTGTGCTAATTTCAATTACAAATTTATAAACAAATGCTTGTCCATTACTTCCTGTGCATAAGTTTCCTTAAGTTGTTTGTGAATGTAAACATGTAAATTTGATCAAGTTTAATGTGACATTCATGAGCAAAATAACATAAAGGAAAAATGTTGAACAACAAAAATAAAAAGTACATCAAACCATCAATTAAACACTTAACATAGTTTTTTTATGAAGGAGTTCACCCCTCCTTGGCTACATCTCCTTGGTCCAACTTCTATGACTTGGGCCTCTGTATTAGCTCAATATGGAAAAAAATGTTGTTTACAAAGCTCTACTACTCCCAAGACCTATTCCAATGAGTTCAGAATGTCAAAATTAGCTAGGAACATCTTTTCCTAAGCTCAATTTGGTCAAAAAATGCTCCAGTTATGACCCAAACTATTTTTCCCTATAAAACCTCCTCCAAAACTAGAGGAACTCCAGTTAACTTAGTTATTTTTGGAGTTAGGGCCGAAATTTATGGGTTCGACTAAACATTCCACTGAATTAACTCTAGTTTAATTAATGTTAACCGTGTATTAACTACAGACTAATTTGCAGTTAGCACTACTTGTGCGGTTCTGAATTACTGTTAACCTGCGGTTTAGGTAGTAGTGCACACATGGTAGCATTAACTGTTAGCATTGGTCATCGGTTCTACTGACTGCAACCTTAGTCATCACCTTCGGAATAACGATGTGTCACAGGCACGTTTTGAATGTTAGCGGTTTCATTGTATCGCGGTTATGGTGTGTGTCATCCACCATTTGGAAATAGTTTGATGTCATCACCATGTTGTTCACATGGGAGGGTTGGCCCACGGGATGGCCCTCCTAACCGCTAACTCTAACCACAATACAATTCAAATATATACGGAGAACAACATAGGTTAAGAAACATGTGATAACGGAGATGGTTAAGTGCTTTGGTCTGTGGAGAGGAGGTCGTGGGGTCGAACCCTGACGCCTCCATAAAAATTTTACACTGCCATAACCCGACCTTTGGGGAGGGACACATGGCGGCCTCCAGGCTTGCCACTTGTCCCCTCCTCATTGGTCAATTCTTCATCCAATAAAAATGAGCCATGTCACCATGCTTACCAATGAACCAAAACCTAACACTTGGTGAGCTCTAACTAGATGTTGACCACCATTGACCTTGAATAGTCACCTGCCACGGCAATAGTACGGACTGCTGACTATGCAGTGACTGTGAATTTTTTTTAATTGCTCCTGTATGGTAAAGCGGACAAAGCTCAATAACTTCCTCATACGAACTCAGTTTTCAGTGAAACAAGTTGCGTTAGGATCTTTTTACCAAGACAAACGTTTTCGTTCAGGTTTCAAGCCATTCTGAGAACTTTGATTTTTGAGCTAAATACTTAGCACCTAATCATGAACCTTAGGGACACCCATCGGTTCTTTCCCCTCAAGGATTTTCTTTGGTCAACATCGTCTATGAATTAAAGTATCTTGTCTTTACAGTCTATAATTGCATCATGTTATTCTAACCAATCCATTCATATGAATACATAATAGACTCCTAATATCGTAGAGTACAAGGATACCTTAGTCTTACATACTCCCAGATCCACCTCACAATCCCTTACCATCCTTCCTACATTTCTTTTCATACCACATGTCATTTCTACGTCTAAAATCATGTTGTGTAATTACTTCATGTTTAATATTTTATAATTCATTTAGAGAAATAAAATAATCAAAGCTCTTGGATCTGTTAAAATTAAAAAACTCATACCATCAATATGACCTTATGTTTCCAACACAATGGACATGTGTTCAACCTAGAAATTTTTCACTGTTGCATGGATGCGATGAGCCTTCCCCAGATCCCTTGTCATAGCTACTTTATGAGTTAGGTTGGCATTACCTGTCTTTTGATGGCAATCCCTCTCGTAGTGTGGACCTCTATAAATCCAACACCCCCTTGTAGGAGCTTGGATCCTACTACCGACTGAACTGTGGGATAGCCTAAAACTATCCTAGTAAGAGCTGGGCTATTGGGATCAGTATTGAGGTGGCATGGCTTGGTGTTGTTACATAGAACATTGTTTTGTTTTGGTTAACGAGTCTGCTAAGGTACCCTATGTGGCTACTGAGATGGATACTTATATGGTGTTCTTTGATTCCATGTTAATTGATTTTGATGATTGAGTACTACCCCCCTTTGAAAATTTATGCATTCCATATTGTTTCCATTGGGCACTCCTGATCCTGTGAGCCTCGTTGTCTTACTAGGTTTGTTGTTCATGATCCCCTCCTCTATAACGATCGCCCGCTAAAATTTCTCATGCAAGGTGTGAGGCATTAAGATCCTAACCTCAATCCAAATGTTAAAATCTAGTCCATGCACAAATTTAATCACTCTACTCTTTTATGTGTTTAAATGAGTAGCATAATGAAGTAGCTCCATGAAATGAGCCTCATACTCAGACACTAAGTGACTCCCCTACTTTAATGCATTGAATCCATTCACTTGTATCTCAAGGAACTCTTATGACATGTAGCTCTCTCTAAACTTCTCTTCAAATAAATCCCAAGTTACTTCTAAGATATCCATACCCAACTAAGGTAATAATGTCTTCTACCAAAGTAGTTCATTTCCCTTTAACTGAAATATGCCCATCTTGGACCATCTTGGCCTTTACTGAAATATGCCCAAGTATATGGGAATGCTCTCATTGAATGGTTACGCATTAGAAAACACTACTACGAATTGCACTCACTCATATCGTCGAGTATATTTTGGGAGTCACCTATAGGTTTCTATCTATCCATAAGTAACCGATTCTGCTGCCTTATATATCGTGATACATCGAACACAACATTCAGGGAGACTGGTTGTCATACATTACGTCCTTGGTTCACCAAGGTGTATATTGCAGTTCACAGTTGTTTGGTAAACCTTTATGCCTAGTTACACCTTTGTTTTGTTTGTGTCTTTAATTTCTAAAATCAATTAATTGACCATAGAACAACATCCTCCTCGTGGAACAACTCCTTAGTGGATCTTAAGTTGAGACTAATGTTGAAAAATGTGCAACAAGAAATGTTAAATTTAGAATGTGCTAAAAATAGAACTCCTAAAAATCGCAGTTTGGCCAGTGAGGTCATTGGCCACCTTGGGTGAGAGGTGAAACTGCTAAAAATAGAAAGTTATAAAAATAGCATTTCTAGGTCCCTTCCTATTTATAGCAGTCCCTAGTCTATCTATTGGAAGTAAAAATAATTTTGGTCTTAACAGCAGTTGGAAATATTAATTAATTAATTCAATTGAGTTAATTAGTTAAGGAAATTCGAATTTGAAGTCTTTGTGAGCATGCACATGAGTTGCCCCACTGATTGAGGAATTTATCCTTAATTTCCTCCACTAATTGAGGGAATAAGTATGAGTTCTATAATGAGAGAATCAGTTGACTTAGTTCTAACTAGTCAAGTCCAGTTAGATTATTTTAACAAGTTGTTAAAATAAATAAATATAGTTTGTTAATGCTTGCATGCATGTGACAACTATTATTTTAGATAACTGAGAATTCACTCATGGATAACTGTTGCATGTCAGTTCAGTCAGAGACCCAATTGAGATCAGATGTGGGACAATGTACTATTAGATGCTTGGATATTTCTAGTAAGTATTCCTTGCATGGAGAAGGATCTACTATAGGAGATTGGAGGACTTGTGGCCTATATATTGAGGCCTAGGTAGTCCATGATTTTCATCTTCTGATTGAAGATCATTAGGATCTTCTGATTATAGAGAGAGCAGGATAGCTATTGAGCTGATTCCTTTTGTATGTTGTTGAGGATCTACACTTGATTGATAATACATTGTTGGGGTTTTGTGCTGGTGCTTTCCCCTGGATATATCTTGTGTTATGTGTGATTATTTCTCTTGATCAGTTATATGTGTTCTTATTGATGTTGCTCATGGTTGATTAAGCTTCCGCTAAATTGTTTGTAGAAGTAGATCAAGTGTTTTGTTTTAGTACATTGCATTACCAGGTGATCTACAGGTGGGAAATTTCTACATGGTATCAAAGCTAGCTGATTTATAGGAAAAGTTCTACACCGTATCAGAGCTAGCTGATTTGTAGAAAAATTTTACAAAATTTCTACATGCTATTGGAGCACAGGTGATCAAGGAGAGAATAATATACTGAGAGGAGATTTCAAAGTTTTGAGTTTTGGGTCGAGAGTTTGCAGAGCAGATATGAAAATTTTTGTACAAAATTTTCAGAAATAAATAGCAGATTTGGATTCCTTACGGGAAAATACTCAAAAAAAAAAAAAAAAAAAAAAATTGGTTGGATCGGAGTTCGGATGAGGGAGATATCATTGATCTAAAATCAACTTTTTTTCTAGAAAATTTTGTGACAACGGGAAAGTGGAAATAGATTGGTGTGCTAGCCAAGAACCTGTATGCACTTGAGGTACAAGATGCATGCAAATCCTTGAGGAGCAAGGAAAAGGTTAGATACTTGGTGGTTGAGAGGGAGAGTACATTACCTCTCAACATGCAGCACTAGAAGAAGTCTCAAACAATTATGGAGGAGCCACGATTGGTGCAACAGCTTCAGGACATTGTGGAGCAACCACAATAGGGGAAGTTGAGAGGAGATCGAGTAGAGACATCTACTCATGCAAAGACCTCCAATAGGGGAAAAATTCAAGCCAAGAGGGCTGAGGAATCTCATGTAGCCATACCTCCAAGTAGGAGGTGGGGCGATGTAGAGTGACCGTCCCAAGGATGAGGGGTAAGATCCTTGAGGTACCCAACCTCATGGATGAGACCTTGCTATCAGAGCCCCGATGTGGAGTAGCAGGAACTGACTGATTGGGTAGATACAGATGCGGATGGAGTGGTAGAGAGAGTTACAATGCAGGGAATCCCAGGACAACGCATAGCTAGCAGGCCGCAACAATGCGAGAGGCACAAGTGTTTTGCACAGCGCTAGGTGGCACAGAGAGGTGTGCAATGGTGCGAGATGCATGGAGATGTTGCAGTAGCGCAGATGTCAGAGAGGGAGCACTTGTCAGCAGGAGGTAGAGCTTCAGCATCAATTTATGTTCCTAGCCCAATAGAATGGTCAGTTGGGAGTGTTTTGTTCCAAGTTTTGTTGGAGCAAGTGGACCGAGTAGATGTGTTGCATGTAGAACATTTCAAAGTTACAGAATCAGGTTCGAGAGAAAGCCTTTCTTGTTGAGAGGGAGGGTTGAAAAATGTGCAACAAGAAATGTTAAATTTAGAATGTGTTAAAAATAACATGTCTAAAAATAGTATTTGGCCAGTGAGGTCATTGGCCACATTGGGTGAGAGGGGAAACTACTAAAAATAGAAAGTTCTAAAAATAGCATTTCTGGGTCCCTTCCTATTTATAGCAGTCGCTAGTCTATCTATAGGAAGTAAATTTAATTTTGGTATTAACAGTAGTTGGAAATATTAATTAATTAATTCAGTTGAGTTAATTAGTTAAGGAAATTCGAATTTGAAGTCTTTGTAAGCATGCACATGAGTTGTCCCATTGATTGAGGAATTTATCCTTAATTTCCTCCACTGATTGAGGGAATAAGTATGAGTTCTATAATGAGAGAATAAATTGACTCAGTTCTAACTAGTCAAGTCCAGTTAGATTATTTTAATAAGTTGTTAAGATAATAAAATATAGTTTGTTAATGCTTGCATGCATGTGACAACTATTATTTTAGATAATTGAGGATTCACTCATGGATAACTATTGCATGTCATTTTTGTCAGAGACCCAGTTGGGATCAGATGTGGGATAGTGTACTATCAGATGCTTGGATATTTCTAGTAAGTATTCCTTGCATTGAGAAGGATCTACTATAAGAGATTGGAGGACTTGTAGCCTATATATTGAGGCCTAGGTAGTCCATGATTTTCATCTTCTGATTGAAGATCATCAAGATCTTCTAATTACAAAGAGAGCAGGATAACTATTGAGCTGATTCTTTTTGTATGCTGTTGAGGATCTACACTTGATTGATAATACATGATTGGGGTTTTGTGCTGGTGCTTTCCCCTAGATATATCTTGTGTTATGTGTGATTATTTCTCTTGATCAGTTATATGTGTTCTTATTGATGTTGCTCATGGTTGATTAAGCTTCTGCTAAATTGTTTGTAGAATTAGATCAAGTGTTTTGCTTTAGTACATTGCATTACCAGGTGATCTACAAGTGGGAACTTTCTACATGGTATCAGAGCTAGCTGATTTGTAGAAAAAGTTCTACATGGTATCAAAGTTTGATGATTTGTAGAAAAATTCTACAAAATTCTACACATTCTAGGTTTGAACAACATCACTTTCTTTCATAAATGGTTATGTAGAACCCTGGATACTTGAAGAGTATGTATGGTTTTTAGGAGAGATACTCAACATTATTTCCATATTCTTGAATTCTATGGTATACTCTTCTAGACTCTACCCATGTCTTTGCATGAAGTAATGCCACATAATCCATTGATTCTCTCCTTGCCCAATAAGGTATAATTGAGACTTTATAAGAGTTTTGAAATCCTCCCAATTAATTACTCGAGGGTTCTCCCTCCATACTCACAATTTCCATGTGGCTTTCCCACTAGATCAAAGCCCATGGCCTTCTAGTCTCAAATGGGCGAAAGATATTTTTTGGTCTTCCTCTTATGTAATGAATGCTAAAAGAAATCTCTAACTATTGCAAATAATGATTTAATTTTAAAGCATCAATCTCACCTTGATATGGCTTGATGTTGACCTTCATTTCCATATTGAACAAGGAGTATGAATTGTTCATGGAACTCGAAATAGGTTTTTCTTTTTCGAGTTCTCTCTTATAATCTTTCTTCAGTTCTTATTAATCCCTTGATTTTCCCTCTGATCTAACCTTTGATTTGAAACCTTTTTCTTCTCATTCCGAACTTATTTTTCAGAGATTCCATGAGGATATTTATAAAATAGCCAATATCTGCAACTTTCTTTTCAAGCCTTGTAAATCTCTCCTCCATGAAATCTTGAGGGTTATTAATCGATTTTTGGACTATGATTATCATTTTATGAATTTATCCTTAAACCAATATGGATTTGTCTCCTCCCACATTTACCCAAGCTAACCGGTCCACTGGGGTAAACATGTGATGAATAGTTACTATGATATGATTCAAATCCCCAAGTACAGTTAAGGAAGTGGAATTGATAAACCAAAACCAAACTAACCTTCCTCAAAAGCTACAGGAACCCTAGGGGCTAACTAACTACTCCAGTTGCCAAACCCCTGCCTACTTTCTGACTGAACTAGATCTCCAGTCACACCCATGACAAGCCCTCCATGTGACTGAAACCCTCTAGTCGCATGCAAAGCAAGGGCATCCATTCGACTACAGACTTTTTCAGGTATTTTTGTGTCAGCAACCCTGGATTCAAAGCCACTTTTTCAGGGCCAAGACTTAGGCCTCTGCCTAGAACTTGATGAAACTCTTAGAAATGATAAATAATGAGATGACAAGGCCTCTAATGCAAAACTTGAACAAGGACCTAACCTGACAAGGCCTATCCATGATAGACATTTCATCAAACTTATCATGAACATGTAATCTACAAGTCACATAAGCACATCTAAGCATAGGATCTTCATACGTATCTGAGAATAATCCAGAAGGTCTAATGCCCTCTCATAATAGTTGCAATATCATCTATTAGGTCATGCATTCATTAACATTTCATTTACGAAACAACAAAAAAGATGAGAGCCATAACTCAAATCTATCATAAACCATGTTTATAACTAACATATAACCAACAGATCAACAATGATAGAACAATCATTATAACCACATAATAACAAACACATTTACACATAATACACAAGAGGAAAATAGATCTTATTAACATATGAAAAATGCAACAAGGTCAGGTACTTCCACTTATAACTCGACCATAGATTTGGCTGAACCAAATATTTCTTTCAAACAATCACCCATGTGCCATATTCCAAGCATGAATGTGGGACTTATAACAAAACATCCATGGATTTCTCAGGCTTTACCGTAATCTACCAAGGGATTCCTGGGCCCAAAAAAGAAACATACACTACCAGGCTTTACTGCAATCCCACCACATACCAGTCCAAGGATCACTAGGCATATACAAGTATGGATGCCTCTGGATCTCTCCATCTAAACTGTGAGGAATTTGTCTATCTCCGCTTTCTAGGCTTTACCATATATTCTGGAATTCACTGTTCAAGGATTCCTAGGCCCAACGAAGATATACACACCAAGATTTAACACATCCCACCTTCATCAGTCCATGGATTCCTAGGCCTTGTGTTTCCTCCTAAGACCACCCCCCTCAGTTTTGAAACCATCTGATAATCTAGCTCAACCAAGTAATAGAAACCCCATCACACCATGGCTATCTGAGAATGGAAAGGCAAGACTCAAAACCATTGTCACACCTAGAAAAACCCATGTCAATGATAGCAAGATAACCAAATACACACATGCATATACCATGCATGCCAAAACTAGCAAGGAAATCATACATGCAACTCGATACCTGCAAGTAATCTCGCTATAGCCACTTGATCCAAATTTTCCTTGCTTGATATTTGCTTCCATTTGCTTTCTTGTCATTCCTTTGCCTTCCTTCCTTCAATGCTAGAATGCTCCAAGAATGCTATAGTTGTGCAAGAGTATGAGAGAGTAGAGTGAATAGAGAGAGCTCCAAAACTAAGCTGACAAAAGTTCGTGAACTAGTCCTTAGAATTTTTTTAATTAATGAGGCCCATATTTTCTCCAATTTCCATTATTTTTCTTTCATTTTCCTCCTCACATGAAACTTGTGACCTTTCACCTTCCTTTTCTCCTAATTTCCTTCTTTTCATAAATAAAATGCAAATTAATGTATGTTTTCCTTTTTAGTGCGTTTACCATTTCCTTTGTCAAATTTTCCTTAGCCATATTAAATTAAATGAACACCCACTAGGATGTTTTTCCCAACCTTTAGCTTGGAATAAGCGTCTGAAGGTCTTGGTTATCATTTTTCCTTTATTAACTTTATTACATGGACTTTTAACCCAAGATCTTTACAAAACCCTCCCCATTAGTGTAGAAATTTTGAATAATATGACACATATTCACAGAGATTATCCCAATTATACACTATTGCGGAATACATGCATAATACATAACCTCCTCTATGTTGATCATCAATTTACAAAAGCAGAAACAATAACATGCGCACATAGAAGCATCAATCACACATATCAACACAATATTTTCCTGGGGAAAGCGTCTCGCTAAAAACCCCAAATATCTGTATATTATATTGATTGAGAACATGTAACAATACATAGTACAATACTCCACACAAGTACTCAGTACTATCTCCACTTGTTACACACAATACAACTCAGATCTAATCTCCAAATCTCCCCTGCTGCTTGCCTGCCTCCACTGCGCAATCCTACAAGAGAATGAATGATAATGGCTCAAGCAAACTCGTATTTACTTGGAAAAATCACGTGAGCACAAGCTACAATTTCCCTTGGCCTCATTGGCATTACTCAATCCATTGCAGGTGAAAATCTCATGCACAACTGATAGTCACAACTCACCCTTTCACTTACCTCTAACACTTGTCTCCACTGAACTGTCCATGCACCGAGTTAACTGATGTATTCTTCAGTTGCATTATGAGTTAATAATTAGTGAATTAATTAATAAATAATTCACACAACTCATCACTTACTCTATTGGACAGTTAGACTAAATACAACTAGTTCAACTAAGTCAAACTGAACACAACTCCATTAACTGCTCATCTAAATCCACAAAACTCAACCACTTGAGTTCTAACTGAAGTCCTTCATGCAATAGCTCAGTCAACCCATAGGTAACCATGTGATTCCTTCAGGCAGTTGCATGTGCCATATCTGTAGCTCCAACTGAAGTGCTCCAAGAGAATAAGATAAAGTTTAGAGTCCAAATATTACTAAGGGCTAATAATAGTTGACTGTTTCTATTTTTACCTAACAGTCTAAAAATAGACTTTGATCACACCGCTGTGATCCAAAAAATAGAAGTCCATCTATTTTTCCCAACATGACCAATCATCCATAAACAACATCTTGCAACTCATAGACCATGATCCATATGTCTAAAAATAGACTTTGCACAAAAACTTGCCTGCGTGACCACTTAGTGAAGGCAACTCCTTTCCACTAAGCTCCATCATCTTGTTGCATTCTCAACAAGCATTTCTTGTTGCACACTTTTCAACACTCCCTCTCAACAAGAAAGGCTTCCTCTCAAACCCGATCCTGTAACTCTGGAATGTTCTGCATGCAACACATATGCCTGGTCCACTTTGTTCCAACAACACTTGGAACAAAAAAACACTCCCAACACCACTCTATTGGGCTAGGAACATACTTTGATGTTGAAGCTCTACTTGCTGCTGACAAGTGCTCCCTCTTTGACATCTGCACTACTACAACATATCCATGCATCTCGCACCATTACACACCTCTCTGTGCCACCTAGCACTGTGCAAAACACTTGTGCCTTTCGCATTGCTGCAGCCTGCATGCTATGTGCTATCCTGGGATTCCCTGCACTGTCGCTCTCTCTGCCGCTCCATCCACATCTGTCTCTACCCAATCAGTCAGTTCCTGCTACTCCACATTGGGGCTCCTGTAGCAAGGTCTCATCCAAGAGGTTGGGTACCTCAAGGATCTGCCCCTCCTCCTTGGGACTATCAATCCACATCACCCCACCTCCTACCTGGAGGTATGGCTGCATGTGATCCCTCAGCCCACCTGGCTCAAAGTTCCCCCCTACTGGAGGTCTCTGCATGAGTAGATTTCACTACTCAATCCCCACTCAGCTCCCCCTGTTGTGGCTGCTCCACAACCTCCTGAAGCTACTGCACCAATTGTGGCTCCTCCACCATTGTCTGAGACTTCTTCTGGCTTTGCATGTTGAGAGGTAATATACCCTCCCTCTTAACCACCAAGTCTCCATCAGTTGCCTTGCTGCTCAAGGCTTTGCATGCATCTTGAACCTCAAGAGCATACAGGTTCTTGACCCATGAACCAATCTGCTTCACCTGTCTAGTGATGATGCGTCTAAGGAAAACCTTTCCCTCTCTGAAGACGACATCATAGCCTCTGTCTTCTAGCATTACGATCGACGCCAAGTTTCTCTTCAGTCCTGGTACATACTTGACATCAGTCAAGGTAAGGCGAGCTTCATGCTCCCTATGAAAAATAATCATGCCTACACCTGAGACACTATACTTCTCTGATCCGGATTTAAACAGGAACACAACAAAATACAGAGATAACCATATACACAAAGATGCAGCGGAAACAATGCTTCATTTCATTAATGGAAAATACCGAAATATGCTTACAACCTGAAATGGAAATAAACCAGCTAGGGCGATGGTAGCTTATCTCTGAGAAGAGATGTGGTGACTACATGCCTCTGAACTGTTTCGAATTGTGTTACAATGAGGCTCGAAGGCCTATTTAATGTTGAGAAACAATGGAAAACCCTTAACATTCCAAAACCTAACCCCAGAAGATGAAACGCCAAATTGTGGGCCCCGTTTGGGTAAATTGGTACATCAATTTCCTGGGGTCGTAACTTTGGCATACGATCTCTATTTGACGGACAATAAGCTCGTTAGAATACTTCCGAGCCTTACCACTTTGGGAAGGGCAAACATCGGTCCATGGACATGTTGCTCCCAGGATTTCCCAAAAAACGTCGTTTAGGGCCTCAAAACGGCTCCGGAAGTTCAGGACCCGAAAAAACTGCTAAAAATAGTAAATTGTGCTACAATTACGGAGACCGAAAAACTGAAATAGACAGTTGCGGGGGTCCAAATGGGATAGGTGGGTGGCCACCAACATCCACCTGGGTCATTCCTCCCCCCTTAGGAAGAAATGGTCCCCATTGCATTGAGTTCCTCCATCTGCTGAACTTGTCCAACAATCTCTGATGTGTCCATTAATGGTGGGAAGCATGGTCGATGACGGTCCACATTGAACACTCGGTGCAAGTGAAGGAATGGAGGAATGTTGTGTTTCAAAGCATTGCTGCCCATAGCCTTGGTACTAGTGTAAGGACCATGTCGGAGTGGTCGGAGCTTCTGATGGGCTCTTGTAAGGCATTCTTTCTACAAATGTAACCAAAATTTGTCGCCCACTTGAAACTTATGTGGTACCGTTGTGGGTGAGGAGAAGTTGTTCCTGTGTTCTGTCATGACCGTATCCCTCTGCTGCTGCTGCTGCGTGGAGGAACCCTTTGCAGGGGTCACGGATGTAGCAACGATCTTCCCCTTACTTTGGGAGTGAACCATACAAATAAATTTCCTGGTCTGGGAGATGAGCTTGCTGCCTTTCTTAGCAGTGATCAAAGATGTGGCGATAGGTGGGGCTACCTCCGATATCATGTATAATGAATTATTCAAAGAAATAATGACAGCACAAGGCCTTGACTCATACATAGCATGTCGCCTCCACAAGTATGGTTGGCCTAATAATACATCACAAACATCCAGAGGTGTAACATCACACAATACCTCGTCTGTGAAAGGCTTGATGCTTTAGGGAAGGCGGCACTGCTGGCGAACTTTGAATCTCGTCCTCCATGAAGCCACCCAATACTGTACGGTTGTGGGTGTGGTGTAGTCGGTAGGCCCAACCGCTTCACGACCTCTGCTGAAATAAGGTTCTTTTGGCTACCACTGTCTACAATGAATTGCAGCGGCGAACCCTTCACCCACATCTGTGAGTGGAAAAGACGCTCCCCCTCCTCTGGCTCTTCGGGCTCATTCTTCTAGATCTTGGTAGTGGCAACAATGGCGCTGGGATCTACATAGTTGATATGCTTCCCTTTTCCATTCCCCTTATCAGGTTCTGGCTCAAGGTCAGAACATGTATGTGATTCAGAAGCCTTTAACTCGGCCACGAGCGACTGCTTGGTCTGAAACTCACTTCTGTTATGAGTGGGAATCTTGTGGAACTCACACCACTTTCCTGTGTCCTTCTTTAGCTTCATGGTGTTGTTCTTTTCTTGCGGCTTCTACGGGTTGTCTTGGGTCACCCCGCCTTGGCTTTGTCCTTTGGGCTTCGGATTTGCAGATCCAAAGTCTCTCTTCTTCTGTTTGAACTTTTGCTCGAGTTTGATAGCGTATCTGTATGCTGTGCCGAGTGAGGAGATGTTCAAGAACTCCATCTCTTCTTGGATGTATCTATGTAGGGAACCGTGGTATTTGAACACCAGATGCAGCTCAGAATCTTTGATACCCAACTGTGTACGAAGGGTATGAAAAATGTTTGTGAACTCTGGCACATC
>APFE030141107.1:7630-23384 GCA_000404065.3 Pinus taeda | reverse complement strand
ACTTAATGATATTAGCTTCCAACATCAATTTCGTATAAAAAAAAATTGATGGGAAAACACTAATATGGGGCAAGAAGTTTTCAACTACTACAGAATGGGCACCGTCATCAGGTTTGCAATTTTTTAAGTTCATTCCAGATCACCCAATATTTGCATCAAAAATATTGTTATTAATCAGTTGGTGAAGTTCAAAATGCACACAGACAGAATAGACATATAAATTATTCTGATTGCCTAGAAGAAATTAAAAAATGTATTAGATATACATATGAGTACTTTGACATTGCTGATTCAGTTGGTGGGAGTCATTTTTCAATAATCAAAGTGATATCATTTCAACAACAACAAATCAAGATATACCTTTGAAAAATCCATTTATTTGGCCACAAATGTGTCGAATGAACAAGAGGAAGTAAACATTATTGAACAACAATAAACTCAAGGTATTATTAATTCTTCACAGGCAATGGAAAGAGAGACGTATATTGGTTCCAGAAGATCTTGTGCACAACGTGAAGCCATGGAAGACCTTTATAGGGGTTCAGTATATGATATTAAGGAGGGTTGCATTATTGCAGTGCTAGCAAATGGAGATCCCAAAGGCTATCCATTTTGGGTTGCTAAAGTTATAAAGGTCTTTACAGAAAATGAGGATGTTACAAGTGTTGAAGTACATTGGTATGCCACAAATACACACCCATTCAATGGTGTGTATAAGCCAGAGATGGTAGTTGACAAAAAAAATGGTGGAAAAAGAAAAAGAAAGGGTACAAATATAAATCGCCGCTGCACAGACATATTACAATTGGAGGATGTTGACATACTTGTTTATGACTTCAATTTAACAAAGAGAGGAACTCTTCACTTCAAGACGATAGAGATTCTGAAAAGGTTGTTACCAGAAGGAATAGTGTTGACATGGGAGTCTGCTGAAACCAGTCGTAGATCTAGAAGACTTTTGAAACCTGGAATGTTGGGCATGCATGTGGACTCAGATGGGGCACTAGTTGATGAAAGAGAAGAATATGGAACATCTTCGTCAGCATCCAGTCACTCATCTAAAGATGTGAATTGTGATGCTGTGCAAGAAAATATGAGTGATTTTGAATAATTGTTTAAGACAGATTATATAACTGATGTATGCATCATATCTTCAAATAAAATTAATGTTTTCCATATGTTGTTAAATGAGAAGTTATGAAGAATTTCTATGTTGTTGGATTATGTCTTAAGTATGATAAATTTTATTGTTTAAATATCTACAATGCAATATCAAATTAGAGATATAATGTCTGTTTTATTTAGTATACAAATAAAGACCTTTCATTTCATTGAGTGATATACTTTGTTCATAATGTCATGGTTTTTTAATTTTATAGTTGAAAAAATTTCAATTTCTTTTGTATCTATCATGGTTGGTTGAAAACATGTTAAATTTATACTTAGGAAAGAAAAATGATATTCTACCAAAAACATTAATGTGTTTTTTCCTTAAAAATTAACTTTGTTTGAAAAATAAAAAATTGGTTTTATTAGCATTTTTTAAAAAGTTTGAAAATTGACCCTAAAAAAAAAGCGTTATTCCAGTAGCATCACTTTCGTTTTGAAGCTATATTTTGCACGAAAATTTCGTAGTAAATTTCGTAGTCACCGCCATTTTTAAAACACGTTCAAAATTGGCACCTAAAAAACAAGACATCGTTCCAGTATACACACTTTTCGTTTTTAGCACTGTTTTTAATGTTTTTTTGGGGTTTTTGGGCCAGAGTTCCCGTTTTGAGTTTATAGTTCCCGTTTCAAATTTTACATTGTTTTTCTTTTAAGTTTTGCACTTAGAAAAGAGGTTTTCACCTTGAGACATTTGATCCCTCTCGATGCTTGATAGATCCAGAGTTAAAATGAATCTAGATTGGTTCTAAAATCATTTGCAAAGAAAAAAAGTCCTAGTCTGGATGGATGGCTAGCGTGTAGAATTATTCATACATTTCTTAGATCTTATAGGGGAGAAATTATTGCAATTTGTTGAAGAATCACGGATTAGCTATAAGATATCTGGTGTTGCCAATGCTACTTTTATTGCTTAGATATCTAAAGTAACTTTGGAAAAAACCTTTGCAGATTATAGGCCTATTTCACTATGTAGTATCATCTATAAAATGATCTCAAAGGTTATTTCTTTCCATATCAAGGATAACCTGTCGAAGCATATTTCTCCTTCAATCATAAGTCTTCCTCAAGTTCTTGTTCTTGGAAGTGGCATGCATGAAATCAACCAATAAGGGTCTATTCAATGTACCACATTGTTCTTATATTGGCAGGGGTCACTCTCAACCTTTATGTTCTCTGCAGATTTTTTAACAAACCCTGGTGCATGGGTCAATACAACTCAATCACTTCAGATCAAATGGTAGTAGATTTTGAATTCGTTGGATATGCTTAATGGTTTTTATTAGCATGACTTTTAATTAATTCTAAATTGCTACAAGTCATGTTTTCTTTAAGTTATTGATATAGATTATTGGTATTAGTATTATTTTATTCAAAAATTTGTATATACATAATTTAGTTATATTTGTGGATGTATTAATTTTGGAATAATATTTTTATAATTTTAATTTAATTATTAATGATTAATAAGTTAATGGTAGAGTTATATGTATAGATTTAATGATAATTATGTTTTTTAAATTTAACTAGGGAAGAGATTTAAATTAAAGGGTTGGTAAAAGCTCATATGAATCAATCCATAATACACATAGAGACACTTCATGATACATTTCACATTGTCAAGATTGAAAAAAAATCATAAAAACTAATGCATTACATAAACATGAATATAAGTAGCTTTTATATGTGGATGTCCTACCAGTGTATTACCATTTACTTCATCTATTTGGCTAATGTATTCCATAAATAGGAGTGGTAGATTTAACATATCACAACCACATTTATCAATGTGATTATACTAATTATCTAAAACAATTAAGTATAAAATTTGATAATATATTATATATAATATATATATAACTTAATTTTGTTCTCTTCCTCTTCTTTGCTCATATTATCCCTTCCTGTCCATTCCCATTGATCACTTATACTACAAACATCAAACTGCGTTTTCCAGTGGAAATGGAATATTACTACCTCGAAGGTTCAAATCCCTTGTGGCCAAAACAATAAAAACTTCTCATGATTAGACTAGACATTGCAACGACAGAGCATGATTAGATTGCTCTAGGAGAAAATGAGAATTAAGAATAAAATTTCAAAATAAACCGACCCGTCAAATTTCATTGTTTATACATCTCCCGCCACTTTTCACACTATCAAGTAAGTAGAATCTTGATGGTTTTTTTAATTTGTAAACTGTACTTAAGGGGTAAATCGCCCTAAGAGTGGTTTGAAACTTCTGATTTGATGTACGTGAAATTCCCGGAGTGCAAGAAATGTGTCGGGATCGTCACAGCTCTATAGTGATGTAACGACGTGCACAAACGACGTCTCTTGCAGTGATATACTTTCATTGTCTAAACTTCTCATGCATTCATAATGGTGACCATCCATTAATAATGACGAGTATTGTTTTATTTTTTTTTATAAATATTATTTTAATTTTACTTTTTATTATTTTTAATAATAGAAATAATTTATACATAAATATCATCGAATTATATAACATGCTTTCTCTGAACTTAAGAATAGACGCTCCACTCCATTAATAACTTTGAAATTATATACATGAATATTATTATATATATATGAATACATATAATATGATGCTTTGAGTTGGTGTGGCCATTGTCATACAACATAGTACTCTCAAAACTTCCACCTCATTCCTCTTTAAATAATGGAGAGTTTTAAATAATGGAGAGTATATTATTGGAAAGAAAAAGACCACATACACCATTTCTTTTAATGAAAACTGAAATAATATAATGCCTTGGGTTGGTGTGGCCATTGCCATACAACATAGTACTCTCAAAACTCCCACCTCTTTAAATAATGGAGAGTATGTTATTGGAAAGAAAAAGACCACATACACCATTCCCTTTAATGAAAACTGAAATGTTCCTTTAATATTAATATAAATGTATATATTATGTATTACAGTTTATGTTAGTTTATGTTATTATTGAGACTTTATAAAAATTAAATTTATAGAATTTAAATTATGAATATTAAATTTCATTTTACTTAATTATTTTAAATAACAGTTTAGACGTATTTTAATTTTTGATTTATTGAGATTTATTTTAATTTTTGGATCTATCGAGTAAAAAGAGGTTGCTACTTCTGGAGATTTGATCAATCAAACTAGCAATAGAATCAAACTAACATTGTCTAACCCCAAGGGCTTCGAGGAGATTTTATCCCTTGACCTTCCAATAAGCAAGGCACTTAGAAACAAGAACTTGACCAAATAAGTTATCCCTTGGTAATTTATAGTTATTATTTATATCTTATATATTTTAATGTGATAGAGGTGTAGATATATCTCAAAAGTAATATATTTTTTTTTTAGGATTTTAATAAAAAATATTAATAAAATTAATTCAAATAAATATTTATAAATTCTTTTGATTATGAAATGAGATATTGTTTTTCGGCATGTTGTATTGATGAGTCATGATATTGGCTCTTGTAATAAAGCATATCTACAAGTTAATAATATCTATGGCGGAGTGAACTTGAATATCCATGGTTAAACATATTGTTATATTGTAAGTATTAAAGTTTTTATCTACTTATTAATTAAAGTGAAATATCGCCACATAATAATTATTCTATTTTATAATATAAAATGTATCTTAATTTATTGGTGTTATTACATATTTTAATGTAATATGTATATTATGATTTTCTTTTATTTAAAAAGCTATGTCATAATTTTATTAGTAAAAAAATTAACAATGTACAAATTGATTTTATTATTTTTATTATTTTTAAATTTTAACTGATACACAACATATAATTCAACATGCTTAATTTTAGAACTTTTGGTGATCCATACGTGATTTTGATAAAGTTTTTTTCAAATTAATCATAGTCATAAAATTGTAGTAAATTTTATTAACATGTTAAAAATAAACATGTAAAGTTTTCTATAACAAATAAATTAAATTTGTCTTTTCAAAATATATTTTTTAAATTAAATATAATATATTAAAACATTAAAAAAATTATTTAATTTTAAAAATATTTAATTTAAAATAATAAAATGAAAATTATGTAGTTTAGAGCCAACTCAATTAATAATTTTTCATATTATAAAGTTTTATATAAATTTAAAGTTTAAATTCCGTGAATCAAATCAACAAATAAATAAAACAACCATGAATCATGAAATATTAAAAATACTTGGAAGTACAATTTATGTGAATAGATGAATAAAAAATCATATTACAGTCATGAAGTAAGAAAAATAATTTTTTTTAGTTTGTTGAGTAATAAATTCATGAAATATTAAAAATACTTGGAAGTACAATTTATGTGAATAGAGGATAAAAAATCATATTACAGTCATACAGTCTTGACACATTAGGAAGGCTTTAAAAATGTCTTCTCCCTTGTGACTTTACAATTGGTTTGTTTTAGTCTATTGTGATAATTGTAATTATATGGAAATATTTAACTTAATATTCACAATATTAATTTGATATGTAAGAATATTACAATAATATATTATTTTTATGGTTAGATGTTCAAATTTTATAGGGAGGAGTTGAGGATGGAAGATATTTTGCCGGAATCAAATTTCCCAAGGGACATATAGGTTTGACAAATATCCTCGTGATAAGCATCCCATTGTGGATAGATCAGTGTTGTGATAAACATTCCATTGTGGATCCCCAGACTAGGCTATTTCCAATTACACACAAAAACGCTAATTCGTGGTTCTAGTCAACCTAATTATAAAGAATGAAATTAAGAAGAGAAATATTTTGATATTTTATTTAAAAAAATAGACTTATAAAAATTAAATGTTATTTTTTTGAATTATGAGAAATTAACATTTATATAATACTTTATAATATAGTCATTACTAATTAAGTTACACTTGAGTGAATTATCATATAATGACATTAATTAACTTTTTTTATATATTATTAGTATGTTATGGGTGATCTATATAAAATGATCGCAATGATTTTTAGATAATTATTTATAATTTTATATTAAAATTAATTATGTTTATTTAATTTTTTCATAAAATTTCATAAATGATTTGATAGGTAATTAAAAATAAATAAAAGTAGATAAATAAAATTTTAGTTTATAATAAATTACAATGAAAAATAAAAATAAAAGTATTAAAATTATTATTATATTTGTATTTTGAAATATTAATTCTAATTTTAATGGTTGGGTTAAAAATTTATTAGTCTATATAACATTTTTTAATAATATAAATTTGATTTTTTTAATAAGAGTAATCAATAAATATTTACTTTAATAAAAACGGTTAATTAAAAAAAATTAATTATTTTTAATTATTTTTTCTCACAATATTTTGGGACAAAAGAGTTTGTTATCTTTGCCATACTAAGAGAGTTGAAGATGAAAAATACTTTCCCTTAGATTGCTTGGCTCTTACTCACATCCATTCTAATTTTCAAAGCAATTGTCACACTAACAACCTTCTTGACATGTTATGATGCAGGAGCATCTAGCTCGCGATAACCGGGCAAAGTCTCAACCAGGTTTGAAGGTTATTGATCAACTGGATTATTTTGTTTTTACGTATTCATGAGATAGTTTTTTTAATTAACTTGTTTTTTTAACAGAGTCGGTAAATTCAGTCACAGTTAGTTAGGTAGCTAGAATTACTGTAGTTCGAACAGTAGCTAGGGAATAGTTTGTTAAATTAGGAGAGAAATGACAAACTACTCATACAAATCTTGTAATGTCACACAAATATGGTTATCAACGATAACAAGATCTTTTTGTAACTAAATCCTATGGCAGTTTGATTAACTGCAAAATCAACTGAAAAGAAAGGGCATAAAAGCCAAAATGTAACAGAGGGAAAGGGTTCAGCAATTTCAGAAGAAGAGTAATAAAATGAACAATATACAAATATAGATCTCTCAGACCATTGTCCATCTGCAAACATTTTCATTGTTCATTCTAGTATTAGTTTTTTGTTACAGTTTGATAAAGAAACAAATTGAGAAAGCCTACGTAAAGCACTGTTCTACACCTCGAATATAAACACACAATTTATCCCCAATCTGGGCGGATTTCCACACACAACCAAGCAAAGAACTAAGAGGCACAAATAACTGAGTACAGGACAAAATAATTGCACATAGAAAGCGACCATAGAACATAGGTAATTCTCTTACACATTTTTTGCATTTCATTGAGAAATCGAAATCGATTTCCAAGCAATTTGTATTAATTATTGTCAAACATAACATATATGTATACCACTGGTTCCATCCCCATAATTTAAACAAAATTAAGAGTGTAACCGAAGTAGCATTACAACCGAAACCCTTGATGAGGGTTCATTCATAGCCAATGATAACCTTTCTATTCAACGACCATTGTGCAAATTGAAGGCGTAAGAAATAGCAACGACAAGCTATAGACAATGACAAGCTACAGACAACGACAAACTACAAACAACCTATAGTACCCGTGACCATTAATCATTCAGGATAATAGACCGAAAGCTTGAGGAGTCAGGCCTACCGAGAATCAGTTCACTGTGACAAAAGGAACTGGAGAATCCGCGTGCTCAGGCTGTAACCAACAAACACCAAAGCTAAGTTACATATGTGTTAAGGGAGAAACCACTCGGTTAAACAAAACAATGCACGCTGAGAAAACCACCATAGTTACCTGAGCAACCACAGTTGAATTTGAGCCATAGCGTCGTCACGGATGAGTTGCAGAGCTGGAGACCAAAGGAGCAAAGTGGGTAAGCAACAGTAACAGAAGCCGGATAGATTGAAGCAGGGACAGAAGACATTACCTGTTCGAGCCAACGAGCGACCGCCAGAGTAACCCTGTGCTCAGAGTAGTCACCAACAATCATGAAATGAAAACCAAGAGTAGCGGAAAGCATGAGGTTCGATAACCAGACTTGAGCCGTAGAAACAACAAGAGTTCGAGAGTTAACCCCTAACAGCACCACATACATAGGTCCACAAACAAATGAGAAAGAATTCGAAAAGAAACCCTGACCGAACCATATACACAAGTCCACATACAACGAACAAGAATACGAAGGGCAAATCCGACAGAAAATCATTTACAGAGCACATGCAGTTATAAAAGCAACAATTAGGAACTTACCAGATTCGAATCAACACCACAGAGCCAAGCAACACCAACATACAAGCGAAACTTTCCATAATTTCACAGCCAAGTCAAGCGGAGGCGTATTCGTGAACAGTTACCACCCGAGAACAACGAGTAATCACCATTACAAACGAAACAGTGTTCCACAGAACAAACCCAGAAAACCCTCGTAGACATTCCCAGCAAAAAGAACAATCGAGAATAACCAAAAGAACCGGTTGCTTGGCACAAAGAGCGAGTCGGAACCAGGATCGAGGCGTTAGGGCGAGCCATAAATGCCGCATTAAACTCACAACTACAACCACAGTAAAAAAAATCTAAACGAACAATCTCCATGCGAGAACACAAGCTGATATTTGTGGAAACGTCATCACATACAAACGTGTGGAACAGCGGGCCCTTTGGGCTAGGTTACACCAGAGTGGTATCAGAGCATAGTTAAGTAGATTGAGAATATGGAAGTAGGGCGACGAGGATGAGGCCGAGGTGCTCGTAGAATGGTAGATGAAGTGTTACGAGAGGAACTCAGAGTTCTTACTGCTCGTGTGGAAGCAGTAGAGGCAGGAAGACGAAGAGATCCAGAAATGGGCGATGTAAGTGAAGAAGAAGTAGAAGTGGCAGCAAATGGACCTGAAGGTGAATCCGCAGAGGTAAAATTGCTGAAGTCTGTTTTACTAGCAAACAACAGACCTAAACCAGAGCTCCCGACGTATGACAGCAGCCTGTCTATCGATGTTTTGTTGGATTGGATTAGCGAGATGGACAAGTATTTTCGGTGCGAGGAAGTTAGCGAAGACCGTAGAGTCAAATTCGCAGCAACGAAGCTGAAGGGACACGTAGCCCTATGGTGGGATAGTGTCCAGAACGAGAGGAAGAGGTTGAATAAAGTGCCGATTAAAACTTGGTCAAGGATGGTAGCCAAGTTGAAGGGTAGATTTCTACCAAGGGACTATCAAATTGCATTACATAGGCAGATACAGAATTTGAGGCAGAGAGGATTGACTGTAAAGGAGTACACATAGGAGTTCTACCAAGTGAATTTGCGAGCTGGATATACAAAAGATACCGCAGAAAGGACAGCCCGATATGTTAATGGGCTGAGAATGGAAATTCTAGATGAAATAAGTATTTTGTCTCCAAATAATACCGAGGAGGCATACCAGAGCGCAATAAAAGCAGAGGAGAAAATTACCAGAAGGAAAAATGCCTGGAGAGGACAAGGATCTAGCAGAGGGAAAGGCCAGTCCTATGGCAAGGGCCAGACTGTTAGCAGTAGTGAGGAAGCCAGAAGTTCGAAAACTTCATGAACAATAGAGAAAGGAGACAGTATGAGAGGTGGCAGATCGTCCCAGCGTGGCAGAGGAAATGGCCGAGGAAAAGGGGCTGGTTATCAGTGTTATAGATGCCATAAGAGGGGGCATCGCTCGTTTGAGTGTCCAGAAGCAGATTCGGCTGGACAGCGGGGTGCATATGTGGCACAACCGGAGGAAACAGCAGCACTCCCTCAAGAGGTGGAGAATACCCCAGAGATGGGAGAAGCTTTGGTGCTACATACGGTGCTATTGAAACCAGTCGACGAGAGTACCGAACAGACACAGAAGAAAGCTCTGTTTAGGACGATTTGCAAATCACAAGGTAAGTGTTGTAGAATGATAATCGATAGTGGAAGTACTGACAATTTAGTATCCACAGAAATGGTGGAAAAACTAGGGTTGAAACGCCTAAAGCATCCAAGTCCGTATAGAGTTTCATGGTTACAAAAGGGCCACCAATTGCTGGTGGGCGAGCAAAGCGCGGTTGAGTTTCAGATAGGGAGATATAAGGACAAGATTATTTGCGACATCATGCCAATGGACGTGTATCACATATTGCTGGGCAGGCCTTGGCAATATGGTAGGAAGGTAACACACGATGGAGTGGTGAATTGTTATAAATTTGAGAAAGACAGGGTGAGGCATACCCTTGTGCCTATCAAGGAAGAGAAAGGAGCAGCTGAAACAAGTGAAACCAAAGCATTGCTAGTGAGTGGAAAGCAGTTTTTAAAACAGGTAGAGGGTAGGGAAATAGGTTATGCGGTAGTCAAGAAAACAAGGACAGTTCTGTTACACACTGAAATATCAGATTTGCCCGTAGAGATACAGTGAATGTTGGAAGTGTTTACAGACATAGTTGTAGATGACTGGCCAGACAAGTTGCCCCCCACGCGGAGTATTAGTCACCACATTGATTTTATACCCGGAGCCAGCTTGCCAAATAAAGCAGCCTACCGAATGAGCCCCAAGGATAATGAAGAAATTAGGAAACAGGTGCAAGAACTATTGGACAAAGGTTTAATAAGGCAAAGCTTGAGTCCATGTGTTGTGCCAATAGTCCTCGCTCCCAAGAAGGAAGGAGAATGGCGGATGTGCACCGACTCAAGAGCCATCAATAAAATCACCATCCAGTACAGATTTCCGTTACTGTGAATGGATGATATGATTGACTATTTAAGTGGGGCGGCTTATTTCTCCAAAATAGATTTGAAAAGCGGGTATCATCAGATTTGGATACGGGAGGGGAACGAGTGGAAGACGGCCTTTAAAACAAATGAGGGGCTGTATGAGTGGCTGGTCATGCCATTTGGGCTGAGTAATGCACCCAGCACATTCATGAGGCTAATGAATGAGATGCTGAAGGAATATATTGGAAAGTTTGTGATAGTTTATTTAGATGACAACCTTATTTTCAGCAGAATGAAAGAAGAACACCTTCGACATGTGCGTAAAGTGTTGGAGAAACTACAGCAGAACAAACTACTGATAAACTTGAAGAAATGTACTTTTCTGCAGAAGGAATTAGTTTATTTGGGGTTTGTGATAGCAAAAAATGAACTGAAGATGGATCCGGAGAAGATAGCGGCAATAGTAAATTGGCCCTCTCCGAAAAATTTATTTGAGGTACGTAGTTCCCACGGATTGGCAAGTTTTTATAGGAAGTTTATTAAGACTTCAGTGGAATTTTTGCACCCATGCTGGATACCATCAAAAAGGTCAGCCAGCCTTTTCGGTGGACAGAAGCAGCGGAGAAACGTTTTCAGTTATTGAAGAGGAAGATTACTAAGAGGCCGATCCTAAGGCTACCAGATTTCCAGAAATTGTTTCAAGTACGTTGTGATGCTAGCAGGATAGCAATTGGGGCTGTACTCAGTCAAGAGGACAAACCTGTGGCATTCTTCAGCGAGAAGCTGAATGAGAGTAGGCAGAAATACTCATCGTATGACAAAGAGTTTTATACAGTTGTACAGGCCTTAAGGCACTGGAGGCATTATTTACTAGGGAATGAATTTGTGCTGTTTTCGGATAATTCTGCACTATAATATGTAATGCAGCAACACAAACTCAACCACAAACATGCCAAATGGGTGGAGTATTTATAGAGTTTTAATTTCGTGCTGAAGCACATTAGTGGGAAAGCAAACAAGGTGGCCGACACGTTAAGTAGAAAGACTCTACTTTTGCAGGAGAGTGTTGTACAGGTGTTGGGTTTTGAGCATTTACGGGACCTTTACCAGACGGATACAAATTTTAGAGAAGCCTATGAGGCGTGCCAGAACCCTTTGATAAGGGGTAACAGTCCTTGGTTGGACTATAATATACAGGAAAAGTTGTTGTTTAAAGGAGGACAACTGTGCATACCCAATTGTTCAATGAGGGAGAATATTATTCGCGAGAAACATAGTGGGGGCTTGGCTGGACACTTCGGCATAGATAAGACCCTAGAACAACTTAGTCATTTCTATTTTTGGCCAAGAATGCGATGAGACGTACAACATTTTGTGACCAAGTGTAAAGTGTGCCAATTGGCGAAGGGGCACAACAAGAACACAGGGTTGTATGCACCGTTACCTGTCCCAAGCAGACCGTGGGATTCTGTCAGTCTAGATTTTGTTTTAGGACTGCCAAAGACACAGAGAGGATATGATGCAGTAATGGTAGTGGTGGACAGGTTCTCGAAAATGACACATTTTATACCTTGTCAAAAAACTAGTGACGCCACCCACGTGGCCCACTTGTTTTTCAATGAGATTGTCAGGTTACATGGATTACCCAAAACTATCCTTTTAGACAGGGACGTGAAATTCACAGGACATTTTTGGCGTACCTTATGGAAAAAAATGAACACACACTTAAGCTACAGTTCTGCATATCACCTGCAAACTGACGGGCAGACAGAAGTTGTGAACAGGAGTTTGGGAAACCTGTTACGTAGCTTAGTTGGGGAGAATTCACGGATGTGGGACCGAGTGCTAGCGCAGGCAGAGTTCGCTTACAACGACTCGCCTAACCATAGCACAGGTTTCAGTCCTTTTCAGATCCTATATGGCATGCACCCTCGCGGAGTGTATGAGCTTCAGGATCTAGGCTTACAGGAACGACAGAGTGCGGACGGAGAGGATTTTGCTAACGCAATGAGAGACTTACACGAACAGGTGAAGGAAAAATTATAGGACAACAGCTTAAAATACAAATAACATGCAGATTTAAAGAGGAGGGAAGTTCAGTTTGAAGTGGGGGACGAAGTCCTTGCACACCTACGTAGGGAACGTTTCCCTAAGGGTACATACAATAAACTGAAGTATAAAAAGATAGGGCCTTGTAAAGTCCTTCGGAAATTATCGGCAAATGCCTACGAGATACAATTGCCACCCAGGATAGGCATTTCACCTATCTTTAACGTAGCAGATCTGTTCCCATACACGAATGACCCCACGGAGGAAAAAGAAGATGGACCCAGACAATCCACACGGAATACCCAGGAGGATGGAGAAACTTGGAAGAGCTAGATGCCTTATGTTCAACCTCCTGAGATCGAAGGCATCCTTGAAACTCAGGTGGCTAGACGTACTCGGCGGAAGAACTACTTACAATACCTGGTCAAGCGGAAGGATCGTCCGATTGAGGACAGCTCATGGCTTGACGCCAGGGAGATTGCACAAACAGGAACTTCGGTCAAGGAGCTCATGGACTGGAGTCATGATCTCCTCTTACCCCGGGAGCCTAATGTAAGAGCATCTAGCTCGCCATAACCGGGCAAAGTCTCAACCAGGTTTGAAGGTTATTGACCAACTGGATTATTTTATTTTTACGTATTCATGAGATAGTTTTTTTAATTAACTTGTTTTTTTAACAGAGTCGGTAAATTTAGTCACAGTTAGTTAGACAACTAGAATTATTGTAGTTCGAACAGTAGCTAGGGAATAGTTTGTTAAATTAGAAGAGAAATGACAAACTGCTCATACAAATCTTGTAATGTCACACAAATATGGTTATCAACGATAACAAGATCTTTTTGTAACTAAATCCTGTGGCAGTTTGATTAACTGCAAAATCAACTAAAAAGAAAGGGCATAAAAGTAAAAATGTAACAGAGGGAAAGGGTTCAGCAATTTTAGAAGAAGAGTAATAAAACGAACAATATACAAATATAGATCTCTCAGACCATTGTCCATCTGCAAACATTTTCATTGCTCATTCTAGTATTAGTTTTTTGTTACAGTTCGATAAAGAAACAAATTGAGAAAGCCTACGTAAAGCACTGTTCTACACCTCGAATATAAACACACAATTTATCTCCAATCTGGGTGGATTTCCGCACACAGCTAAGCAAAGAACTGAGAGGCACAAACAACTGAAGTACAGGACAAAATAATTGCACACAGAAAGCGACCACAGAACAGAGGTAATTCTCTTACACATTTTTTTCATTTCATTGAGAAATCGAAACCGATTGCCAAGCAATTTCTATTAGTTATTGTTAAACATAACATATATGTCTACCACGGGTTCCATCCCCGTAAGTTAAACAAAGTTAAGAGTGTAACCGAAGTAGCATTACAATCGAAACCCTTGATGAGGGTTCATTCATAGCCAACGACAACCTTTCTATTCAACGAACATTGTGCAAATCGAAGGCATAAGAAACAACAACGACATGCTACAGACAACGACAAACTACAGACAACCTACAGTACCCGTGACCATTAATCATTCGGGATAATAGACCGAAAGCTTGAGGAGTCAGGCCTACTGAGAATTGGTTCACTGTGACAAACGGAACTAGAGAATCTGCGTGCTTAGGCTGTAACCAACAACCTGTAACCAACAAACACCAAAGCTAAGTTACATATGTGTTAAGGGAGAAACCACTCGGTTAAACAAAACAATGCATGCTGAGAAAACCACCATAGTTACCTAAGCAAGCAGAGTTGAATTTGAGCCATAGCGTCGTTACAGATGAGTTGCAGAGCTGGAGACCAAAGGAGAAAAGTGGGTAAGCAACAGTAACAGAAGCCAAATAGATTGAAGCAAGGACGGAAGACATTACCTGTTCGAGCCAACGAGACACCGCCAGAGTAACCCTGTGCTTAGAGCAGTCACCAACATTCACGAAATGAAAACCAAGAGTAGCGGAAAGCATGAGGTTCGATAACCAGACTTGAGCCGTAGAAACAATAAGAGTTCGAGAGTTAACCCCTAACAGCAACACATACACAAGTCCACAAACAAACGAGAAAGAATTTGAAAAGCAACCCTGACCGAACCATATACAGAAGTCCACATACAGTGAACAAGAATATGAAGGGAAAATCCGACAGAAAATCATTTACAGAGCACATGCAGTTATAAAAGCAATAGTCACGAACTTACCAGATTCAAATCAACACCATAGAGCCGAGCGACACCAACATACAAGCGAAACTTTCCATAATTTCACGGCCAAGTCGAGCGGAGGAGTATTCGTGAACAGTTACCACCCGAGAACAACCAATAATCACCATTACAAACGAAACAGTGTTCCACAAAACAAACCCAGAAAACCCTCGCAGACATTCCCAGCAAAAAGAACAATCTAGAATAACCAAAAGAGCTGGTTGCTTGGCACAAAGAGAGAGTCGGAACCAGGATCGAGGTGTTAGGGCGAGCCATAAATGCTGCATTAAACTAACAACTACAACCACAGTAAAAAAAATCTCCACGGACAATCTCCACGCGAGAACACAAGCTGATATTTGTGGACACGTCATCACATACAGACGTGTGGAATAGCGTGCCCTTTGGGCTGGGTTACACCATGTTAAGTCAACAAAACTATGGTGATCTAGGTACGCTTCCCTCCCTTTTTTTTAATCATAGAAATAAAATGTTAAAGAATCCAAATTAATCTCTTTCTTTCTTAAGGTTCAATAGACCATATTGGTTTCAGTGGACGTTAATCATCATCATCATCATCATCAATAAAAAAATTAAAAATGAAAAATAATAAAAAGAGGTTAAAGGATCTTAGAGAGAGTGGTTTTTGGAACAATTCATTTCGTTAGATAAACTAGTTGTATTTGGTATTAAAGTGGTATATGATCTTCTGAAGTTACCAATTCTCTATAAATTCTCATTTGATTAAATTA